>JAZDUA010000201.1:0-17500 GCA_038098605.1 Gryllus longicercus | reverse complement strand
GCCGGTCCATCATCTTTCTCAACATATGTGACGCGTGCCATGTGTGGTTCACCCTCCCCAGTGCTCTGCTGCTTGCGGCTAGGGAACACCGGAGGCTCCGGGGCGTGAGGTGACGTCAGGTCCGCTCAGCTCTACGCTCACTGCCTGACTTCGGAGGGCCTGTCAATTCTCCACCAAAAACTTTTGATTTGGGCGGTCCCCCCTGCGGGGTACTACCAGGAAGGAGTACGGAGAGTGAAAGATTGAAGACCTAGGCGGTGAGCAACCTAGCAGCTAGGCACCTTGCTTGGGTGTACTTATATCACTACGTCCACGGGCGACGGAGGTGACAAGGGAAGAAGTAGGTGTTTGGGCACCTTGGCACTTCACCACACACGTCGAAACGGGCCACGGAACTCGCACCTCATCCAGGTATTGGCGACACTCATGTCGATAGCGTAGCGGTGAGTGCAGTAACGAGACGGGATGGGGTCCCAAACCGCTCAAATCTTAGTTCGGGTGGCCCCGAGTTGGGTCCTCGGATTCGTCGTGTCAATGTAGTTAATCATGGGAATTTGCGTAGTGCTTTCTCCAAGCCAACGTGAATGGCGCTTTAATTCAATTATGGTGCTATTCTGTAAAACTAGTAGACCAGGGATAGCAGTGTGGCCCCTCCAAGGCTTAAGTGGGCAGGCTCTCTTCGCAGGGTGAATGCCGGCGGATCAGGCATTTAGTCCGAAGGGGGTTCTGGGGTAGTTTCTGGAGGGTGTGCAGATTACACCCATTAGTCCAAGGTGCCAACCCTGCAGCTTGCTTCCTGGAACAGAATCAGATGCAAGAGATGGCAATCACGAGCGCCTAATTGACTCCCACTTAGCTTAGAACTACGCGTCCTTACCTTTTTCACCCCACAGGATTTCAATGGCTTCCTCTAATGCGGCTCCTCCAAGTTTCTTAGCAATGTGTCTCAGACTGACGCGTGCCATCTTCTGTTCTCTTCGGACCGGAGATCTCTATCACAACAATACCTTACGTGTCTTTCCCTTTCTTTCCCTCAGGAGCACCAACATGGCTGTCTGAAAGACGACTCAACAACGTATTTTAGCAACGGGTCTCCGATTGCCGCAAGCTCTCTTCGTTCTTCTACGACCGAAAATATCTGTCACGTAACTCCTTAGCATAACTTTACGCGTCCTTACCTTTCTTTCTCACAGAAAGTCTTCCTTGGTTTGTTCTAAGGCGGCTCCATAAAAGCGTTTCTTAGCAACGGTACACGCTTCCGATGTCCTCCAACCGGAAATATTTCACGTAACTTCCTTTTAGATTGCTTTCCGCCACCTTATTTTTCTTTCTAACTGGAGATCCTCCTTTGCTTTCTGAAAGACGGATCCACCAAAGTGTTTATAAGCAACGGCTCTCATACTGCTGCTGTCGCGTGTTCTCTTGCGTTCTTCCCGACCAGAAATCTCTTTCATGTAACTTCCTCTTTGCTTAGCTTCATGCGCTCTTCATTTGGCTCCTCGCAGCTGCTCACCGTTGACGAATTTATAGGCTGCTGCCTCCGTAGCATTGGCTGAAAACGACTCTCGCGCCCGGTTAGTTGAATTAGGTGCACTATTGTGTGTGGATGTTACATATGTAGTAGGGGAGACATGGAAATCAGGTGACGTGTCTGGACAAAAGAGTGAAGAAGAGGTTTGGCCGGCGAAAAGGAAGGGCGTATAATGGGGCAAAGTGCGTTGGAATAGGAGTAGAGACAGAGGGTAGCAGTTTCTTGTGTAGAGGATGGGGATTGGGAAGGCTGAAGCAATGCACGGGGCAAGTGTCTGAGGTTTTGGTGGTGCAAGGCTGGGAGATCAGAGAGGAAGGGAGGCGTTGTAGTTTGAAGTAAAAATTGTGGGTTGTGACATTTTGATATTGTGATATTTTGTATAGGAGTTGAGAAAGGCAGGAGAAATTTAGGACGAAGGGTATTAAATGTAGTTGGCTGGGGCGAAGATGAGAGATTTCGACAAGGGTGTCATAGGTTGTGGTAGGACGTTCAATTGCAGGGAATGGCTGTGGCATGTGAAGGAGTGGGAAATATAATGGAAATAAAAAAAGAACGGTGTGAAATGGAGATGGGGCAAGAAGGAGAGGAAAGAGATGGAGCATAGGGGGTGGTTTGGAGTATAACCGGCAGTTGTAGTGTTAGCGGTCACATATATAGAGGCAGGGGCGGGTAAGGCAAGAGAAATGGACAAAAGAAGGGGGTGAAGAGGAGGTTAGGTGGGATACAGTGGAAAGAGGCGGGGAGGGACTTTGGGTATTGAAGGTGGGCGTGCAGCGACAAGGTAGGACTGTGACATGTGTTAAAGTGGCGGGAAGGTAGGAGAAATGAATAGAGGAAGGGGGTGAAAATTAGGGTCGGAGAGGAGTGAGTAGGGAGGGGCTTTGTAATATGGAGTGCGACAGAAAGCGGCTGTGTTCTGTGAGCAGGGGGTGGGGCAAGTAGGAGAGGTGGAGGAAGGGAGTAAAAGGAGGGGGGAGGGGAGAGGTGGGGGGGCGTGGCCGGGTGCATTGGCAGTGAGTGACAGTCAAAGAGGTGGGGGGGGGGAAGCCATGAGAAATGAAGGGTTTGGGCGGGGAGGAGAGGATACAAATGGGCGTGTTCGTTTGGAGTAAGTGGCACAATAGCAGAGAGTGGCTGCGTCGTGTGTGAAGGAGAGGGTACTGTAGGTAGGAGAAATGTTGGACGTGAAGAGGAGGTGGGTCGCAGCGGAGAGGAGAGAGATGGATTGGGGTGAGGTAGGGTGAGTAGGGCGTGCAGTGGCCGACAGAAGGCAGGGAAGTGAAGGGTGGAAGGAGGTGAATCAGAGGTGGGGTGGGTGTAGGAGGGGCGGGGAATGCAGGAGAAATTCTGAGTTGAATGTGGTGGAGAGGAGGGCAGGACGTAACGCTGCGGGTTGTTGTAATTTTCTCTACCTGGCAATGGGTTACCATGTTTGAAGACCCTGTATACATTAGGAAAACACTTCTTGAGGTCGAGGAAACTACCTCTAGGATTCTAGGATTCACGGAATTCGGATTTTACGCTTTTGTAAGCATGGATAACTTAAGACGTTTGCAATCATGATATTATAGTGTTTGGAGAATTTTATCGGACATAATAATGTAAATTGTGTTCTGTATGACGGAAGTCTTGTTATTAAGTTGTTTTTATTGTTGTTGAGGAAGTCGTAGCAGTGAATCTCTGACGATTGAGACGCGACAAGTCTACGTCGAATTGGTGGAAGTTGTGAGATAGGCATTGTTATAAGCTGGAGATGCCTTGTTAACTGAACGAGTAAAAAAGTATTGTAAACGTACCTGTTATACCGGGCGAATAGGACATTCCATTTAGAAGAAATATCGGGGAACGTTAAGAAGACCATTGGCCGTGTCGAGTGGTGCCGTGTAGCAAAAATTATTTTAGTATCTGTAAAGATGTTAAAAATTATTCTAAATTTGAAAGAAATATTAAGTTGTCGAGAAAAATTATAATTTAGAAAGTATTCGAGAGATTTCAATTTTGTAAGGCTATCATTTCATATCTTAATAAGTAAATTTAATTCAATATCAAAATGTCTAAAGAATAATTACTAAAAGCAGCTTTTGTCTTAAGCCTGGAATATTTTGAAAGCCTAAAACAACGTAGATGAGAATTAACTATCAAAAATCATGAGGATTATGAGGAATGGTTTTATAAATTTGTTGAAAGGGCAAGAGGAAAGACTAAGATTAGCAGAAGAAAAAGAACGGAAAATGTTTTGATTAGCGGAGAAACTGGAATGAAACAAATTAGACGAAAAAGAAGATCGTGAAAAGATTAGATAAACAGAACTACAGTATCGACAGCGTATGAGACTGACAGTTCTCTCGCCACGTGCTGTGTCGTCAAGTGACCTGATCAAAGCAATGAGCTTGCGAGGATTTGTTGACTTTCTCACAGCCAGCATTCCGCGTAGCCGCTCATCTGACTCACGAATTCGCGGAGGCGATAAGGTTCGCCTGAGGCGAAGATTATGAACATGATATCAAAACGTGGCCTCGACTGACAGTTAGTGTTAATGTTTCGAGATTTAATTTATGCGATGTAGGTGATGTCATGAGCTTTAGTAATGTGTGGCAACAGCGCATCGAACTGTCAGAGTCGTTTACACGCTGCCGGTACCGTAGAGAAAGAATTATAATTCGTAAAAAATAATGCTGATAAAGAAGAAGATGAGCTAAAGTGCAAGCTGAAGCTTCAATTAGACAAGATAAAAATGAGAAATATAACCTACAGAATATGAAGAATATATTATCAAAGTAAAACTTAATTTTATGCGAAATTTTCAACATTTCAACCACAAAACAATGACAAGATTGTATATAAAACATGTTTAAAACATTTGTAAAACATTGCAAAAGCTGAAAATTTAGATCGGAAGCATTGGGAAATATATTTGGCAACTTCATTGTTATTACGTCAAGTAGAATATTTAATTCGTGAATAAAAAGATGATATCGATTATAATTAAATAGTGCAGTTGCTGAAAGAAAAATTTAAAACAACATCTGAGAAATGAGGATTGGATTCCAAAATATACAATATTTAGACAAACTCTTTTTCTTTCTTGGTTTCATCTTTAATTAAGACGTGAGAGATATTAAAAAATACATTTGTAAAATCTTTAGAAAATAATTAGGTGATGTCATGCAGTACAATTAGCATTATACCTACAAAAAATGTAAAGAAAAAATTAGAAACATTTTTGAGAAAATCTTGTTTTTCAAATTGTTTAATATTACTCACATTACACTCAAAATTACGCGAAAACTACTCATATTTTGAAAAAATGTGCATGTCCTCATTTGAAGACATAATTTTGAAGAGCATATTTTATTCAGAGGAAATATCTCTATCTTGAATATTGTCATTGTAGTAACTCGCCCATAAAATTGGAACTTTTGAAATTGTCAAAATTTGAGACATAAGCACAAAACTGAGACTTGCGTCAGTTTTGTGTCCTTTACACTCTCCGAGGCCAAAGTTTAATAAACACATTGAGCCTTTTATGAAAAAAAATGAAAATTTTTTGATGATGATGTACAAAACTCACAAAAATTAAAACATCGGTTTGAAATTCGATTCGAATTTTTGAGACGAAAGTTTGCTATTCGGCAGCCCCTTAACAACTACCAGACTATTTCCGTCGTGCAATTCAATTTCTTGAACTGGTTGCATTATATTTTACAAGCAGAAAATTTTACTTCATGCTTTCGTCATTGACATTATTCGTTTGCTAACATTTGTAGCAAAACAAGGGTAAACATTGCTTACAGATACTGTTACAGCTACTTTTTATCACGTGTTTTATCATTCATTGCGTACATTTGTCTTCTTTCTCTTTAAAAAGTAAAGAGAAACAAAGTAAGGAAATAAATAATTAAATAAATATTCACGCTAAACTACTAGCAATCCGCCTATAGTAAGCGCTCCCAAAGACAAGAATTTTTGTGACTTACGAGTTCCCCTGAAGTAAAGAGAAATGTGAGGTAAGAGTGTTTTAAAAGGACACGTGTAACCGCGCCTCGCGTTTGTCGATAACTTAAAAATTACCGGGTGGAACTCTTTGTTATCTCTCTAGAGAAAATTGCATGCATTGCTTTTAACATTCTTGTAGCTTTCCAATCGGAAGTAGTGGGGAAAGCGTTTACTAAACTTTTACCTGATATGACGGAGGACTTTTGTCTGCAGTCCATTACAAAATATCAGATCACGTAAGACGGCAAAAACCCAAACAATAACATTTTTCAGAACCATTCAAATCACAAAGTCCTTGCGTGTTCTGAGAAATTCTTGTGCAAAAATACTATGTTTGTACATTTCCCAGAGTCGTACAGGGAAAGATGTACATGGTTCATTTTTCACATTACAACTTAAATTTTGTGGAACTACAATAGTTCATTAACTTGTTACGGTTGCGAAATATTATAATATTACAATTTGTATCTTCCTTACGATTCTGACAAATCTTTAAACCCCTTTTGATCAAACAACAGCAGAAGATTCAAATGTTCAATTTTCAAACTCTTTCCGAAAAGTCAGAAATTTTCATGAGAATTGGAACAATGCCTTATTTATAAGCGTATTATGCTTCATTCGATTACAAATTTAAAGACAAATTTGAAGCCAATTTTTTGAAAATGTTGAATATATTCTACGAGCTTTCAATGAAATAATCAGAACTCAAAATACCAATATAAAATTTGCTGTGAATGGTTTCGGCGTTGGGTTGTTCACAGACGTTAAAAATGGTCGCACATACGTTTCTACAAAAATTATTTTCGTTACCAGGAACATTATCACTGATCTCTGTGATTAAACAATATTTAGTGTTTATTTTGATTTCCTGTCATCTGGAGAGAACTTCTAAGACAGACAAATTAAAAATTGTTTTATATAAGAACAAATTCTGTGAAGACTTCAGAATATGAAGTAATTGAACTTGTGAAGATGTTCAGGAGATTTTTTGTCAAAATGTCTGAATTTGAAATAGGCTGTGAATTTTAAGTTCCAATTGAAGGTACTTTCTCCGAGCGAAGAATCGACATCGGCGTTTCAACGGTAATACACGTTTTGGGGTTCCCTGAAACAGAAAAGTTTTTTTAAACGTCCGTCCGTACGTAAACAACACTAGTGCCTGAACTATTCAGAGGATTTTTTTCAAGAGTGTTCAATATTCCCCGGTTACACTGGCCCGACTCGAAGTCCTCCCGTTTTGAAAATAACTTTTTATACATTTTGAGCGTTCTTTACAGGAAGAACCAGGTAAATGTTCAAAAACTGTTTAAAGAATGGCCCCCAATCTTTACTTTCTGGCCTTACTTCGTAAACAGAGAAAGCATTGTAATTGTGAACCGAATCTTATTGCCGGACACTGAAATGCACAGGTGGATAAATCTTGTTATGCGCAGTAAATTTCTTTCTCTCACGCGTAGGTAATTTTACTTTCAAAAACTTGAGAAAGTGCAACTAGCATCTAAACTATGAAACTTTCTGAAACGTCAGAAAGTGCACCTCCCCATATGTAGAACTCATGTAGGGACTATGTTTTGTGAGTTTTAAATCAAGAAAAATAGAATAACAGCAAAACGTTAGTATAGCCGTTTCTGCCTGTGATCAAAACTAGCGCCTAAATTGTATTAGCCATTTTGTTTATAATTGATATTCCCCGGTGTATTTAAAGGAACCCAAGGCTCTGCTAGTTTGAAACATTTTAATTTTAATTGCAATCCCTGATTTTTATAAAATTGCAAAAGGTCCAATCCAATTTTGCGACTTCCTAGAACTACAATGTTGAATATAGAACTTTAAACTTTGTTTATGGATAATGTATATAGATAATGGACTAAAAAATGGACGTTAACACCATTACGATTTATTATTTTGACTTTTTCAAAATTATACAAATGTAATTGTTTGAAATATATCCCCCGTCATTATTATATCAGAAAAGTTATTTTTATATTATTGCATTTGTGATTTGACGTACTAAGAAAGAATTAGCATGAGCATTTAATGACAATGCCGGAAGATGTAATGCAAACAAAAATCTCTACAACTACCCGAACCAACTACCCGGACGGGAAAAGAAGTAGGGGTAGGCCAATGAAGTAATGGAAGGATACTCTAGACGATGGAACGGGTCAATAAGCTTTACACATGATGATGATGATGATGATGATGCATTTGTGATAAAATGTACTTTAAATGATTCTCGGATAGAGCTAAGGACGCTTAAAAAGTCTTATTTGCGGATAACTATTTCCAAAAATTGCCAAAGTACGATACTGCTGATTCATATTTTTGCTTAATAAAATCTGTTCTAAAAATGGCTTGGCGAAAGTAGTGAAAATAGAGAGCGTGAAACGAGAGTTGAATATCTTATCATTGGCCGTAAAAAAGTTGCAGCGAGATTTCAACAGAATGAGATGAGACATTAGGAATGAGATAATGCAAGCTTGCTTCGATATGAAAGAAAACCTACATTAAAGAAAGATGGTAAAGTCACGATAGCATATAAAGCAATACAGAAGAAAAATTACAAATGCTACTACTGTGGTAAACTAGGACACATTGCAAAAAACTACTGAGTAGAGAATAAAAAGGAGTGTAAACACAAAGAAACTTACAAAAATAATTATTACAAAATAATGTTAATTATAGAAATGGAGAAGAATAAATGAAAAACCAAAGCCTGGAATGGTAGAAATTTTGACAGCTGAAATAGGGAAACAATATATTCAGAATCGAGAGAAATTATAAGAGGAATATATACAAGGAAGAGAACAATTGAAAATAAAAATGGAGAATTTGTTATTAGTAAAACAGAAGAAAATAGTGCTAGATGAAAAGGGAGCGAAAATATACATGAATAATCGTAGTTCGATAATGAGAGGAATTTTTAAAAAATAATATGTTTGTGTCCAATGTGAAGATAGATGAAGAAAAGAGCACAAAAATAATTACGTGTAGAATCTAGTAATGTTTTATTGCAGGTAAAAAAAATATACATGGAGAGAACGCGTACCCGAATCATGGCAAGAGGATCTAAATATATTGAAATATCAAGTGAAGTGCGTGATGTATGAATGAGAAGGAAATTTTTAAAAATTATTTTCGTAAAGTTACAGAACACAGATTTTCTGAAGTTTTAGAAAGAGTTCAAGTTGATCTCTGCGGACCGATACAAATAGAATATCTTGGGGAGGCAAATAGTAGTGAACGAGTTGAGCAGGATATATTTTCTAGGGTTTTAAAAAACGAAAGACGAGCGTATTAAAAAACTACACACTTTTATTGGCTACAATGTTGATTGAAGCAAATTTATCACATGAATACTGGGCAGAAACAAGCATAAATCTGTCAGACTGGAATAGTTTGGGATGAATGTTCCATAAACCATCAAGAGGAAGATATGATTGCGCCGTTCCGGGGATCATGGAGATATTTTAATTTTGGGAAGCACTTTAAGTTGTTGACGAAAAAAGTAGCAGAATGGACCAGCAATAAAGTCCTACACAACTGTAGTTTATTTCAAAATCCAAAGTAGAAATCCAGTCGCAATAGTCACGTTCAACGACAATTGTACAGCCCAGTTTCATAGTGTTCCAGAAGAAGACTATTTGAATGAAGGAATGCCATATTGCATAAAATTGAGTATTTCAAAACATAAACATTCACAAATGAAGATTTTTTGTCAGCAATAATGAAATAAATGTATTACCATGTATAAGGAACTTAAAAAAATCAGCCAATATTTGAGAACATGAGTCATAAAGCAACAGTAAAAATGTTTAAATCAGAATTTTCCCCTTCGCAACAATTAAAAATTGAGTACAAAAGTGATCAAACGAATTTACCTATTTAAAACTAACAGATTCAGACAGCAAGGTCTAAGGGCAACTCTTAATTATCAATAATTCTTCCCCACACAAATTAACACTGTCAGGTGAACTTATGTAATTAACCTCTGTTATAATCCTTGATGAGGTCAATAACACATTGGCGATATCTCTCAATATAACCTGACCCAAATCACACACTACAATTTCCACAAAATAAATCCATAACTTAATTCCATATATTAACAACCAAAACATTATCACAGTTTGGTCATAGTATACCAACATACTGCACTTCAGTGCTAGACAAATTGGGATTGTTATGATTATTCAGAGCTCAAAATTCAAGATTATTATTAAGATTTTTTTGTACAAATCAAGAATTATAATATACAAATTTATACAAATGAAGAATTTATATAAAAGACGTTCCAGAATCCTTGTTTTACAATGAAAACTGTGTCAGAGTATGATTAAACATTAACAAGAAAACAAATGACCAACCATATGATCAATATCTAAATGCAATTAATGATAAAAACCTTAAATTAAAAATATATTCAATTATATAAAGTATGGCAAATGTCCTGCAGTAAAATAAAATAAAATAAATAATGTTTTGTATTAAACAAAAATGTAATAAAAAAGTAAAAGCGTAAATAAAAATAATGCCTTTTCATAAAATATTTTTTTAAATTTAATTAGTAGCCATATCTAAGCAATCTTTAGAAAGTTGGTACTACAAATTAAGGCCCAAATACTAAAAAGAAGATGTGAAAAAAATTAAAACAAAGAATTGACAATTTCTTTAACGATCTTCTGGAAAACGACTTTCAAAGAGGTGGACTTATTTATGGACGACTTTCAATGAAAGAAAAAAGTATTGGCACACTTTTCATCAGATTATTTTGCTTTGCTGATCTAAGAAAATAGCCAGAATAGATCATTAATTGATGTCACTACAGACCGGGAGGTCCAAGGATTCTAGTACCGACGGTGGCAGGATTCAGTCGAGTTCAGTCGTTGTCTGGAAGAGAATTATAGCGGCCAGCTGCTCTGATCGATAATTTTCCATGGTTTCTCCGATCAACACCAGGCGATTGCCGGAACAGTACTCGTTAAAATGGGTCACGAATCGCGCGCGATCTTTCCTTCCCCTTTCTTGTCCAATTGTCGCTCCTTACTTACACGCACACACACTATCACACATGCCGGACGAGTGGTCGCGAGCTTGGAGTTCATCCGGGCTAGAGTGGTGCCCCACTGATAGGAGATACTACCCGAATGGGAAAGCCCGCTAGCTGGCGTGTAGGTTGGCGCCGCATCTCGCCATGTGCGGTGCGGTGACATGCGCGCCATGTGCGGATAAAGATCCGTAAAAATTTGACGTTACTAAATTTAGAAATATACAAAAATATCAAAATTTTTGTCACAATTATTGCAGGTATAACAAACGATATACTTTACCAAAGCAAGCATTTTTTCAAAAAATTTGAAAGTTAATATCGTCTCAAAAAAAATTTACAATAAATGAAAAACACGTTTTTTATATTTGCTTATACTCTTCACAGGAGAAAAAATAAAAATATTGAACATCAAGGTATATTGGAGTGTGTTGAAAATGATAGACTGCCTTACAAAATAAACACGTTGGGACGCCATTGTATAACTGCCGCCCACCACCGAAGTCGAATGCGGACAGGCTGTTCACTTGAGCAGCATTAATAGCCAAAACTCGTAAGCTTAAACTTGAAAAATGAAGCCCGCGAATAGTCAGACTCATAATGCAATGCAATCCCAGAGTTGTAATCAGAGTCCAAATCAGGATCTGAATAAAAGAATCGACAGAAAATCAGTCTGAATCCAATAGACTCAGCATCTCGAATCTGCACAGCGTGCTATACAGAATCTTCTCGACTACTCGCTACATTATAGTACAATTTATTTAGACGTGCACATGATGTAAATCAGCTGTTGCGGCTTCATCCAATCAGGAGCTTATACTCGTACGGTACCATTGTGGTTCCGAATGAAGGCAAAGTGCTAATCCGCCACCGAGGACGCCCCCAGGCAGCACGCGAGAACTCAACGGAGCGCATGCGGATTACCCCGCACGCCTCCCGCCCGCACTCAACCGCCCCGTACGTGTCCTACCCCGTCGTACATGGCCGGGGAGGGCGCACTTATTGATCCAGGGCGCCACCACTTAGCTCATTAGTAGTGCTGCTCCATTGTCCCTCCCTCACTGAATCGTGACACCGATCCACGCGTCGTCTTGCGGAGATCGCCGCTTCCAGGTATCTCCCCCAGCGGGGCATCGCTCCACCCAAGGAAGCTCTAAGCTCCGAATGGCCTCCCGAAATGATAGCGTAATGTGCGTAAGTGAAGTGTGAGAAAAGGAAGAGGTTTGCGCACGGAAGAAGAAGAAGAAAAGATCGCGCGAACTTTCGTGGCCCGTTTGATAGGGTACTGCTCCGGCATTCGCCTGGTATAAATGGAAGAAACGACGGAACTTCCGATCAGAGCGGCTCGCAGCTACCTTGGGCGTGGCTCTGAAAAACTGGTTCGGTGGTGTAATCGCAGACAGCCACACATGGCAGATTTTCTCCGATCAGATTGAAGCTCATTCCTAAAGGTGCGAAGCCATAGTCGACACTTAAAGAGGAAGAGGCTCATTAATATTCGCATACCAACGCCAGGGTACGGGGTCAACGACAGAGACCAGCTAGTTTGTTTATCTTTGTACACTTACTTCTTAAGTATAAGTTTTCTACTCCAATTGTACAATTCTGTTATTTGATGCTTGCAAACCGTTGCATAATGATACTCATTACAATATAGATTCCATTATGACACAGTATCTTGACCAACCACAGAAGTTTACAAAACAAGAATTGCCACTGAATAATTAATCATTGAGAATCGTTGTAGTAAATGTTTCATTCGATTACGTACATTAAAATTGCATTTAATATTATATTATGCTTTTCAGTTTTAATTTCTTTTATTAGTAGTAATTTTATTTAACACAATAATTTCTTATCTTAAATATTGCAGTATTGCATTGATAATTTTGGCTAGTTTCAAAAATTCAGAGATTTCAGCAAAAATAAGACTCGCGCCATTATTTAAAAAGTTCTTTACACTACCCAAGGACAAGAGTAAATGAATAAAATTTGGAGTCATTATTTGAAAAAATTGGAAAATTTATTGGAATTTCATATAAAAGATCCTTAAAGTTAAAAAAATCGACCCTGAAAATTCGAAAATTTCTTTTGCAAATTTCAAGGATTTGTAAAAATTACACTAACACTTCTCATAGTAAAAATATGCATGACCTTTTTTAAAGGACTAATTTTTTAAACGGATTTCGTTTAATAAAACATATCTATCATCAATATACTTTTTCAATGTTACTTTTTTGAAATTTCCAAAAAAACAAAGCAATTGTTGGAAATGAAACCGGTATTCCTTCCTTTAGCGTTCTTTACTACATACGAGGGAAAAATTAAAGAAGAATTCGGAGTCGTTTTTGAGAAAATAATCGTTTAAACATTGCCTATGTTCTACTAAAAAAATACTCAAGTTTTCAAAAAATTGAATAGGACCTTTTTTAAAGACCTATTTTTGATGAATACATTAAATTAAAGAAACATTTTTATCATAATTATTGTAGTCCTCAAAAAGTTTGAACTATTGCAATTTTCGAAAATTCTTGAATGCCAACGAACATGTGTTGTAAAGCGTTTCATTGAGTATCTTTTGCTATACTAGTGGAAAATAATTAGCGAAGAAATTTGGAGTCATCCCAGAGAAAATTTTGAAAATCTTGTTGCTTTAGGAAATGTATTCCTAAAAATTAAAATATTCGTTTCAAATGTAAAGGGTTCTGGCTTGAATCGGGGAATATCAATTTTGGAGAAAATCCTACTTACGGCTTAGCTACTAGCGTTGTTGGCAGAGAGACAGAGAAACGGACAGAAGACCACATTCGTCTATTCACATTTACGTTCTTAAACACATACCGAATTTTAAATGAATGTGATTAACAACTTATTCTTATTACACTTAACCTTCTTTACATAAACATACAAAACAATCGCCTTTTAATGTTAATACAGAGTTACCTTCAAAACGATTGCAAAAGTAGAGATAGACAAATATCAGACTGAGTTTCTGGAGTTTTAAACATTTTAAAAATTAGGGGACGAAAATATGGAAGCACTAAGCAAATCCGGGAAGAATCAGTTACAGATGATTTTGCAACAGAATTTTCAGAACTAATTGAGAACGATCTGATATTAGGATAAGAGAACAACGCCGAAGAACAGTTAACAGGTGATCTTTTATATGCATTTTTGTGCATAATAGTAAAAAAGCGAAAACATATAGTTGTACTAAATGCTAACTATTCGCCATCCATACCTGAAATAATATTTTTCCGGCGATTGCAATTTTGAAATTGCAATATTACTAGTTCATATCCCGTATGAGGGTAACACGCTGAAGATGAGGGGAGGGGATTCGAGGCAGCATTACGCTGCGTTACATAGAGGTAGGGAGTCATAATTTCGTGTTACGTGACCCTGATATTTATATTTAAAATATTTCTAAATCTGCTGAAATAATTCCTTTTATTCAGTCTTAACTAAAACTAAAACTACTACTAAACTAAAAAAACACTAAAACATTACCATATTAACAAATTAAATTAAAAATATAGTAAATGAAAGACATTATATTCTATAAATTGTTACAATAAATGAAAATATGTTTCATCAATGATATAGGTATTGACTGAATCTTTTAGATTACGAAGAAATTATTGAAAACTGATCTATAGTATGTTCTAGATTCCAATTAGTTGACGTACTAGACACGAAACCTGTGCGTCATTCACAACGGCATGTGCACGTCTTGTCAGATATTTTCCCGCTTAAGCGTACTTCTCTCATTAAAAAATTGTCACCAAACTTATTATTATTATTATTATTATTATTATTATTATTATTATTATTATTATTATTATTATTATTCGTAGTGCGCACCTTCAACTAATTCCCACGTTAATTATAAAAAATTTTAATGTATAACACAAATACAATTAATACAACTCGATTCTGCTATATAATTGAGTTTTACTTATTGGAATTGGGGAGGGGGGTTTCTTGACAGGGGGGTTTCTTGTGTTACAGAGGGAGAGGGGGAAATTCAAAATTCTCCAAATTTGTGTTTCGTAATTTATGGACGACCCCCTACAACATATTTTAGCAACGTGTATGTGACATTTAGACATTTTCAAAAGATGAAAATACGTTTAAAACTGTTTACATCCTCGGTAACTCCACATTCATTTAGTACCTATATCAGTTGATTATTCAATTTTATTTTTAAGCAAAATTATCGATTACTTCAATTACGTCACAAAATTTAAACTGTGGACTTCGGGGCCTTTTTTAGCAATGCGGGGAAACATTTCTGTCTCTCTACTGGTAGGGATATTACAGTAAGTGAAAAGAACGTACGAATTACATTGTATACCTCGCCATCCATTCAACGTGTCTAGATATGCACATAAATGAATGCCTTATGTAATGCATTAGGCGTTTAAATTGTTGTATCGTGAATGACTCCTGCGAACCATAGCCTGAAACTGAATTATGTAAATAGTTCGCATCGACATACAATGGATTTCTTTCAATCAGCTCTCACTGGCACCGACTTGCACCGACTTCCGCCAAAGTCCGGCTATCCGATTCCCGATGAGAACTCGGGTGCTGCCGGGCTGCAACCACAGCTATTGATTGATTGATTGATTTATTAGAGTTTGCAGACGGTCATTAGTTCCGTAAGTGTAGTTCATGTTTTAACTCTGGAGCTGCCGATAATCTTCCCCTCTGGATGGTGAGATCCGGCGCAGAACTTCACGTCGGTAGTGTTTTCCTCAACCAGGTATCTCCCACCAGCCGTGTGGGACAAGATGTAAGGTCCTGCCATGTGTGGTAATGGAGTCTTTGTAAGTGTGAGTTTGTGTTTGTATAAGCAAGGGTTGAGGATGGCACAAGGAAGAGGAAGGAATGATCGCGAAAGGCCCGGGACTCGTTTGAAGAGTACTGCTTCGGCATTCGCCTGGTATTGATCGGAGAAACCACGGAAAACTAGCAGCCGGCTCAAAGCAGCCGGCCGATAGAATTCTCCTCCAGACAACAGTTGACTTAACTAATTAGATAGTCTCGAAAATACTGCCACTGTCGGGACTCGAACCCTAGGACCTCCCGTCACAGGCACTGCAATGGCATCAATTGATGCCCTGAGCCACGTATGCCGGTAGGAGACTTCCCCTACTACGGTGATGAGAGCTGTTAGCCCAGTAAAAGTTTTATGACGCGTGGTTCCAGTGCTCCTGCCTTGCTGGATGGTAAGACCCGACATTGTTCTACAAGTCGGCGGTATATATAGGCACGTTTTTGAGATTTTATATAAATTGCATTAACTTTACACAGAAATTCCGCAAAAATCTACTTATTTTCTAAAAAAAAAGTATTTGACTTCCTGTGAAGATCTACGTTTTAGAACAGATTTAATTTAAAGAACGTATAGCGGTGCAACATACTTTTACATACTTTTTACTTGTACATATTTTTTCGCATTATTTGTAACGGCTCCGAAATGTTATATTACTACATGAACCTCCAAAAGAGTTTCCAAATAGCAAATTTTCCTCCGTTGAGAGTTGAACTCAGGTCTATCAAGTTAACTCAGTGCGATTTATTGCTGCACCACGCAGTCGCTCTGCCGCAATCACTGGGTCATAAAAATCTAATTGTATGTGCTATTTTTTATTTTCCTATACGGAATTTTCGAAAATTCAGAAAGTTGAACGAAATATTTTAGACTAATGAAAGAGAGTGCATCAAACTTATGCATGACTGGAAGTTAACAAAAGTAGCCAAAAATTGTTTTGGAAATCTGTTAATGTTGCACATACTATTTAACTCAATATTGCGAGAAAACTACTACGTATTAAAAATGTAATAAACAACATTAATGTAAGAACTAATTCTGGAGAACAAATGTTATTTGAAGGAAAAATCAGGGGCTTCATGTAAAATGACTTCATTAGGGGCTTCCAAAAATTAGTTAATATTATTCAAAACCTCGGAGCTTTCAGGGAGGCTAGATCGATTGCGAAGTATTCAATTTGGAACAAAATTCTAGGAATAGTTTAGACGCTAGTTTGTTCACAGACGGAAAGGCGAACTGACGAACGTTTTGAAAAGAAAAGGAACAACACTTTTCCGATGTCAGTGGCTCTCAAAACTGCAGTTCCGTCTTCCGTCAAGTCTTGAAATAGATTTTCCGCAGGCATTATATACTTTCTCTATACTACATACATTACTCGGTAAATACGTATGTATACGAGAAAGTAAAACAGAAAAGTTAACGAGTATCCTCAGGCAAAGGCAGCGGGTAATCTAGTTTCTATTGTAGCGGGGTGATCTAGTTTCTCAGAATTGAGGTCAGGGCAAAAGAGTAAGTACCAATTAGCAACATGTATACCTGGTAAAACGAACATATCTGAAGCAGAAAGGGTCCAAACATAAGAAGCTCGGACAGTGACATTTTAATAACATATCAAGACACGGGTGACTGTGATGGTCCTCTCATTCTGATTCCGAGTTCGAAGAGGATCTTTAATCACCGTGCTCCCAGCGATCCAACTATGAGCCACGGCTATCAATTTCTTTGACTACAAGAAGGATCCACGGGAGGAAATGAGGGATATACCCTCCTAAAATCTGTAACTCTTAATTTTAACTTTCACAAAACTTTAAACCAAAAACATTTTCGCATAGCCATTAAAACGAATCAATCAATCGTATTGCAGCATGAGCTGAGTGTAGCCTGCGACATTTCACAAAATCTGTTATATGACACATTCGACCCAAAACATTTTGAATTTTCCCTCCCCAAATTTGTCTCTGGATGCGCCTCTGCTATAAGCAAACTCGTTCCCATTCACGTGTTGCATAAAAGGACATACTGATATATCTATTCCCCTGTTGCATTCTAGAGATGGAAACTTTTCCATCGCCTCGCTCGTTGTCGT
>JAZDUA010001172.1:0-167769 GCA_038098605.1 Gryllus longicercus | reverse complement strand
TGTGACCGTGATGTCAGCTTAAACGCTGGCAAAAGGCGGTTTGCCTCCCTATATGGGAAGGAAGTCGAACAGAGTATACGTTAGTTTCTCGACTATTGCTGATTGTAAGATACTGATGGTGAAATAACAGTATTACTTGTCCTATCAACTAAATAATATCTACTTTTCCAAGTTTATTATTATCCTAACTAATTATCCTACTATTCTATTTCTATTCTAATTTTCCATGTTTATTATTTTGACTAATTTCATTTTTTTCTTTTTTCAAAATAATTCTGCCCGAAGCTTGCAGGGAATGGAATAGCGTATTTTCTGGGATCATCGTGTTTGTTGAATTTACTGTTAGTTACCTACGGAGGTAGAAAAGTAGTGGCTTTTGCTTTATACGGAATAATTTAGCTTCCATAAGAAGGCAAAAAATTGTTAAAATTTACATGTTGAGATTAGTGATTTAACATATATTTTCTATGAAGCGCAAAGCAATAATCGAACATTCAGTTACCTGTGAAAGAAAGGTTTCCCACGTCTAAAGAATTGGTGTATGTAACCCTTGGATATCTATTAGTATTTTGTAAACTTGACACACCTCACTTGCTCTATTTGTGTGTTACAACTGAAGCTGACGGAAATGTAAATAGTCTCTTCAACAACATAACCGAAGTATAACTATAATTCATAATTTGGCATGCTGGAGAATGATGAAAAATCAATTAATAAAAATACTACTTTGAAGGTGTGTAAAGTCATTTCATGTAATCAATATCAAACTATGATCGTAGCACATAGTGTATGAAGTTGATCTTATTTGTTCGCCATTCCTCCTTTTTACATTTTACCATTTTCGATACAAAGTTTTTCCTTACCATATATCGCCTTATCTCCCTTTTCAAACTCATTTCCATAACGCTGTTCCCCATCGTTCTTCTTTCTCCCATTATTTCTCCGCTTGTGACGCTCCATTGCCCGCAGCCTTGTCTTCTATTGCGTTCGCTTGGTTTCAGCCCCCTCATCCGTCCTCCCGCTCGCGCGCCGCCCCAGGTCTCGTCCGGCCTCGTCCTTTCGGGCGCGCACCGTCGCTTCCCGGCGCCTGCCGCGCCACTGCCCGCCGCACTTCCATCACCCCTCCCCCCTCCCCCTTCCCCCTCCGCCGCCCCGATCCCTGCCCCAACGGCCGCTGCGTGTGTCGCTTCCCGCCACGGCCCCTCCCACCCCGCTGCCCGCCGCCACCGCCGCCGTCTGCGGAGGTCAACAGCGCGGAAGGACCCGCGCCCCGTCCCCCCCTCTCCCCCCAACCCTCTACCAACACATGCCTTGCTCCACGCCCCCCCCCCCCCCGCGAACGCCACGAACCGCACCGCACCACGCCACGTACAAAACATTATGCGTGCGAATTCTACAGAGACATTACGGGGAAAAAAGCTGAATATACGAACATAATTTTTAGAGAAAAATACGATTTTTAAGAAATAACACTGCCATATTTTTACCATATAATGTGTTGCAAAATAATGTGGAAAGGAATTTTTCTGAACTTTCATCGGAACAATACAATTGTTTTTAAATTTACAGTGTACATGATACACTCGTATTACTCATGAAAACGACTTTAGGAATAATTTATTGACACATGGATCACATCTTGCTTTCTCTGTTTAGCTCATTAACTCACTAAAACTTGCGTGACATAGTGAATACAGTTTTTCTGAAAATAAAACTCTTACTCCTTTCTACCGTTGTGTAGTACATATTCTGCCCATTAGTTATCGACGTATGTGTCGTATTGTCAGCCTTTTTTTTCGAAAAAAAGATAGAGTTGTCAAATGTCATCCTTATCTTCATTTAAACGAACCTCTTTGATGGATTGATAAAATCTGCTGTCATCTGCCGGCGGTCAAATCAAGCACTGGTCAGTTTTTTCGCGCAGAAATGCCCGAAAGCTTGTGGATGGAATTCACGCGTTCACGAATACACGACGAACACGTGTCTCCAAGTGCGTTGTATATCTTGAAACGAAGAGTTGAGCCTCCCTTAGAACGAAGAATGAAACAGAAATAAATGGAATGTGACTTGTGAAATGTAGTTAGGACGGAGGACAGACGGAAAAGAATCAGCGAGCCGCAGGACAAGGAAACAAGAAACCCCTGATAGAGCCCTGTGGTTAGAGATGCATGTGTCTTTGTCCTAAAAACTCTGAAGCTAAGGTCCACCAGCGGCGTCCTCGGCCTTTCGGACACGGGTTCGTGGACGTGTGGTCAGCACAGACATCCCTTACACCTTATTCTGGCCTTCCCATCCTGGTAAGTGGACTTGTGTTATCGTAACACAGCGGCAGATACTGCGACAAAGAAAAGTACACACTATAGTGTTGGCTCCACCGGGAATCAAACCCGGGGCCGCGTGGGGGAAAGCGAGCACACTGACCAAGAGCAAATAATGTGATTACGAATTAAATATCACCTTTTCTGCAGAATGAAAGCTTACTCACCTTTCCAAACCTATTGGATTATTTAATTAGTTATAAAAATTAATTAAATACGGTTATGAAAAGTGCTGAATTTATGGGAGATGGTGTCTTTCTATATTAATAGATCACAGTCGCTGGGGGCGAATACGAGGCTGCCGCGTAGCGCGCAGATATGTAAAGCACATAATATCTTATTTAATTCAAATTGTATTTTCAATCTCACTCTTGAATTTTAAAATTATTTCAAACATATTATTGTAACATTGTATCCATTTAACCTCTGATTTTATTATTTATAAGTTGCTTTAAATAACAATTACTTTACACTAACTAGTTACCACTTGTAGATTATATTACATTTAAATTTTTGAGATTACATTACTTTTTAGACTAATCTGTATATTTGTGACATGTGGTTAGGCGGGAAGAGCGAGCCTGATGGCCCGAGCCTCGCCATATTAATAAAAGCATATTATTGTTATTATTATTATTATTATTTTATTACGCATTTTATTTATTGCCGTTATTATTATTATTATTATTATTATTATTATTATTATTATTATTATTATTAGTATTATGTTACATGTTTCAGGGGTCACACAGCTATTTCTATCAAAGCATGATCTCCATAATACAATAGTTTCACAAGTGAATTATTTTAAGAGCTAATTAAAAGGCAAACAATTATACAAGTATAAACACTTAAATTATTATTATTATTTTTTTTTTCGTTGATCGGCCAACTAGGACCACGCAGGCAAGCACTCTGCCTTTACCGTGGCCCAGTTTTTATTCATTCTCACGGAGGCAGGTGCTTGCGACAATTCTTTGGGGGGGACCAGCATTTAAGCCGGATCCGGTTTTTTATCCCCCAAGGTTGTTAGCCCTGGGGGTATGGAAGATGAAATGACGATATATGATGATGATGGGGGTGAAAGGACAACACATACAGACATACACAAATACATCCATGCC
Organism: Gryllus longicercus; assembly: GCA_038098605.1. Classification (NCBI taxonomy): domain Eukaryota; kingdom Metazoa; phylum Arthropoda; class Insecta; order Orthoptera; family Gryllidae; genus Gryllus; species Gryllus longicercus. The sequence continues at coordinate 164,327 of JAZDUA010001172.1, read as the reverse complement.
GAGGCGGGACTCGAACCCGCGATCTTCTGGTCCGAAACCACTCCGGCACTACTGCCTTAGCGATCTCGGCCATCCGATCGGCTAAATTATTATTATTATTATTATTATTATTATTATTATTATTATTATTATTATTATTATATAAAATTTAAAAAAACATACGAAGAAGGACGCGCCAGCCTTGAGGCATAGGGTGAGGTTCCCCATCAGCTGAGGGGCGAGAAGGGCGTCCACGCCGGATGTGGAGCGGAGGCGGATGTGAGGACGGAACGGCAGCGGGTCGGAGGCGCGTCTCGCAGTCGGTTGAGCCTCGAGAAGGCACGACGCGTCGCCCCCCCCCGCCCCCGCCCACGCCCACGCCCACGCATTCTCTCGAGGCGCGCCCGATAAATTCCGCTGAATATCTCCGGCGGGAGCGGCCTCTTGAAGCTGATAGGCCGCGCTGAAGGCGTGTGACGGGGGGTGCAGGGGGTCGGCGAAGCACGGGGCGCTGAGTGGTGTATTCGGAATTGTTCCGCGTGAAACTATCAGGGGTGCTCGTTGTAGAGGGGGATTCCGTTGCACGAGGAGAAGAAGTGTGGAGCGAGAAAAGCCTCAGCGCATTTGGATCGAGACTTCTTTTCGCGCCCGTGATCATTAGAATTAGTTAACGCCCGTGGTACGTTCATAATTTTATTTTACCTAATTTTATTGATTCAAATTTACTTATTTACTGATTAACTCGACATACGGTGCACAGCTTCGCTTCACAGTTCTCTTATGAACAAAACTTACCGGAAAAACCGTATTGTGTTTTATAAGAGTTCTTATGACCGAACAACAAGAAAGCCTCAGCGCATTTGGCTCGACACTTTTTTTCGCGCCCGTGATGGTTAGAACCAGTTAACGCCCGTGATACGTTTATAATTTTATTTTACTTACTTAGATTTACTTATTTACTAATGAACTAAACATTCACATGACTGTTTGTTCATATTTACCTCCCATAATTCCCTATCATAATTCCTTCTTTAACAGAACATGTAGTATCATTCAACTGAGAGCTAAGCTTCCGCGGCCGGAGTCGGTATTTAGTTGAATGTCCTGGTGACGTCGCGTCCAAGGCCAAGGTGCCGACATTCATTAACGCCCTGAGGAAGGTCGCAGAATCGCGACCGAAACGTCGGCACGTTTTGCCATGGACGCGCGTCACCCGGGCAGCCAATTAAATACTGACGTAAGCCTAAGCTCTAAGTTACACCAGTTTCTTGATAGCACGCTGTAATATTCTGTCTGGGTGACGCCGCGTCCATGGCAAACGTGCCGACGTTTCGGATGCCATTGTACGACCTTCCTCAGGGCGTAATGTCACTGAGCAATGGGAATTACGCCTTGAGGAAGGTTGCAGAATGAAGACCGAAACGTCGGCAACTTTGCCATGGACGCAGCGTCACCCGGACAGCCAATTAAATATAATTCAACTGATTTAATTTTTTTTTCAAAACAACGTTTTTCTTGATCCAAGTAAGTTTTGCAGTGCATGTCGAGCTCGATATCAAATACGATAGCAAACAATAACGAAATAGTAACAAATAAATACATTTTCGCTTCAATCGTGAACTTATAAATATGCATCAGAAATATAAATAAAACGGAAAAGAAGTATGTACTATTGGTACATGAGCACATAATTTCTCGCATTACTTGCAATGGTCATATGTAATACTATTTGAAAGTGAAATTGTGTTTTCAAGTAGAATGTTTTATCTACGTTGTGATTACGAGACGGATTCGGATATTATTTTCGTTGATATTATTCAAGATCTACATAACGAAGTGACGTTATTAACAAAATCTCTATCTTCAATATTTTAGTTACAGGAATACGCTGCAAACATTCTCGAGTCTGAAAACTTTCAGTCGAAAATAGTTATACAAAAATGGAACCTGTATCATTTCTAAAAGCATGCTTTGCTCAATTCGAGAAAACAATTCTTTTTTTCAAAAAATGTAACTTTTTTTGCAATTTTTGCAACTTTTCAAAATTCAGAGATTTCAACGAAAAGGAGCCATGCAATTTTTTAAAAATATTACCCCCGCTCCTCTTTACACTATGTGAGAGCGATGTTTAATCTGAAAATTTTTAAAGCGTATTTGAGAAAATATTGAGATAGCCTTGAGGCTTCATGTAAGGAAAGCCTAATATCAAAATATTTATTTCAATCTCACAGAGTCTCTAGTTCGTCCAGGTCGATGGGAGAATATTTATTGCAGAGAAAATCGTCTTGACAGCTTTTACTAAAGACGGATGTACTGATTGACACACGGAGGGTTTCTCGTCATCCCATTTTCTGGAATTAAGGACTCACTTTAAAAGAGAAAAGGACAACATATGCACTCTAAGGAAAATCAACAGTCACACTTTTCTTCATATCATTCAGTTTTAAAACGAAATGTTTTCGTATTCTGGAACAGCCACCACATTTCTGAAAATGTAATGGTAATATTTAATATTGAGCAAGATTGGACTAGACATTTTATGTCATAAACTAAAGTAGGAAGTCCTGCTATCCACCTTAATTTAAAAAAATATAATGTATCACTTACATATTATGAATTGATATTGCGTGTACAATCGCTCATAAGATATTTCATTTCTAAACCGTAATATTCCAACCAAATAACTCGATATCTCCTCTTATCTAACTACGACCTCACACTCAAACACAGTTGCATGCGCTAGACATCACCAAATTCTTTCATTATACTGATTGCAAACCACACAAACAAACGAATGTGCGACAAAATATTGCAGATAAGCGTTTGTTCTACTAATTTTGAGGAAATTTTAAAATGTGTGTTTATTCTTGAAACCTGTAATAATATCAAGCGACAACATATCTCGACCCCTTTTATTTAAAGCAAAGGTCAAGAAATTTTGTAGACTAGAAAGCTGCAATTTCTTTTTAAAAGAAAACTCTTAGTGTTTTCAATACAAAGAAGTAATTTTTTGTATTTTAAACTAGGGTTTTGTTTATAATCGCGTTCACAATCGATAATTATATAATTGCATAAGAAAGCAATTTTAATCGTAAAAGTATAAATGATACCTGTTAACTGTCTTCATGAGAAAATTTACTTATTTGTACGACAATGAAATAAATTACGCACTATACAATGCATTCAAGAAATATAAAATATTATTTGATGACATTAAAAAAATAGATTTTGATAGGTAACATGTATGAATCTTTTCTCGAAATGTAAATTTTGCATTAACTCAGATTTTTTTCTCTCTCCAAAATACTACTAATTACTCGTACTTTTCAAAAACATGAAATACATATAATTTAATAGTGGAGTGTCTTCTGCGAAATGTTAAACAAAAGTTTTCTGCATTATATTATAACGCATTAAGCATTTTTGAAAAAGCGCAGACAAAAGTTTTTCGCCTCACGGGTTACAAAACTCGGACTAGGAATATTACGATGTTAACCCCGGTTACATGAGAATTTGTCGACAAGCACATTATGAAATAACGTCGCTGTTGACCCGCCTAATGCAAGCTGACTGCATGGTCCTGCTGTGGATAATTCTGTCCTCTCATTTCTGTCTGCTGAAATGCTTGCCTCAGGTTGTTCTGACAAATTTGCTGATGTGTACCATTGAGAAGTAAATTGGGAATGATGATATCGAGGAATGTTTGGTTGATTGGAGGTTAAAAATGAAAAATGTAGTGAAGAAATAGTTGATTAAATGTTGTAGTTTTAGTGAAAATCAGATCGCATCAGCTTAGCAATAAGTAAAAGATCACAATCTCAATATTTATTACTAAGCTACCGTGTTTCTCTTTACTTTCCCAAAGTAGTATGGTTAATACATCCATAACTATACAACTAGAAAGGTGCACCACATATCATCATTAGTTCATTGCGTTTAGTATTTCACAGACGATAGCAAATAAGCTTCCTGTGAACGCAATCGCGCTGTCTGGCGTTTGAACAATTCCACCGCCAGGGCTTCGCGACCACTAGGAGATGAATTCAGTTTAGATGCCAATTTGGAATCATTGGGCAGGATCAACTTTGCAACTGAAATACGGTGGAATTAGAAGCGGCAAAACTTTCATTATTCGGAATTCTTCTCCTAAAATATAAGATTCTTTGTTTTAGAAAACATTGTGGCACTCAAATTTGATTTCCATGATTGATAATGAGTTTAAAATGCACTGAACCTTCCAAAATCCTCTTGCAGAACATCTCAAATGTCAAATCGTAGAGTACGGATATAGTACAGTAGTGAAGTATTTATATGTGGTAAAAAATGTAGAGCATTCATTCTCACGCTTTTCCACATAAAGCAAACTTTTGTTTTAAATCATTAAAACTAGACGATTACGATTCTTTTTCAAATCATACGAAACGGAAATCAATTCCCACTCAGAAAATAACGATATACAAAGACAGAACGACATACAGAGCACTGTGTGACAAATTTCAATATGCGGTAGATTTTAAAGAAGTAGTAAACCTGTTAAATGCATTTTATCCCCTAAGCTTTCCCCCCACAATGTTTAGAATTTCTTTTCGTACATACGTTTTTCATCATATCACATTAACAGTTGCAACAATTGTGAGAACGTCATCGTGGTCTAGGGACATGCTGCTGGAAGAGAATCTCCTGCAATCCTTCGCTCAGTACATTAAAACGATAAGTAAAAGTAAAATTGTTTAAGATTAAATCCTGAAGGTCTGTTTGTGCGATGAGAGTTTGTACATGCGTGCTGGTGCGCGCACTGCATCGGGGCCGGCGGAGGGAGGTGCTGTGCTCTGCAGGCGAAACGCTCACCTGGCGGCGCGAAGCGTTATCTCCAGGCTGCGCGAGCAACGCGGGCACCGCGCCCGACTCTGCTATCGATGGCCCGTTGCGTTTAATGCTGTAATTTAGAGCCACCCGCCCCACCCTCCGCCCTTCGCAGACCGCACAGCCGCCACACCAGCGCCGCCCCCCCGTTCACGTGCCCACCCCTATCCCCGTCCCCGTCGCCGCCCCCGTCCACGTCACCGCCCCCTCCCCTCCCCAGTCTCCGCCACGGTCCCCGTCGCCACCCCCTCCCCGCCCCAGTCTCCGCCCCGTCCCCGTCGCCGCCCCAGTCCCCGCCCCAGTCCCCGCCCCAGTCCCCGCCCCAGCCCCCGCCCAGTCCCCACCTCACCCCCGCCCAGTCCCTGCCCCAGCCCCCGCCCAGTCCCCGCCCCAGTCCCCGCCCCAGTCCCCGCCCCAGTCCCCGCCCCAGTCCCCGCCCCAGTCCCCGCCCCAGTCCCCGCCCCAGTCCCCGCCCCAGTCCCCGCCCCAGTCCCCGCCCCAGACCCCGCCCCGTCCCCGTCGCCGCCCCCTCCCCGCCCCAGTCCCCGCTCGCGCCACCGCCCCCGCCCCGTCCCCTCCCCAGCCCCTGCCCCAACCCGTCTCCGTCCGCGCCCCCGTCCGCGCCCCCCGTCCGCGCCTCCGTTCCCGCCCCCGTTCCGCCCCGTCCCGCCCCCGTCCCGCCCCCGCCCCCGCCTCCGTACCCGCCCCCGCCCCCGTTCCCGCCCCGCCTCCGTCCCCGCCCCCGCCCCCGCTCCCGGCCGCGCCCCTATCGTCGCCCCCGTCGCCGCCTCCGTCGCCGCCTCCGTCGCCACCACTGCTCCCTCCCACCCCCGCGACCGCCAATTTTCCTCTCCCGACGGTGCCTCACCTGCCGTGCCGCACCGCCTCTTCTCTCCACGCAAACGCCACACGCCCCACCCCTACCACCATGCTCCAGCCCCACGTCCAACCTCACGCCCACTCTCATACACCTACCACACGCTCCAAGCCTTACACCACGCGCTTCTGACTACACGGCCACCCCCCCGGCACCAACGCGACGCTCTCAACACACCTCCCCCCTGCGTTGCACCTCCACGTTCCACGCCCCATCCACCATACCCCATTCCTCACATTCCACGCCACACGCCCCACCCCTACCACCACGCCCTAGGCCCTTGCCTCACCCCAATGCCCCATCCCCACGCCCCCTGCCGCACACGCGTCTGTCCCCGTCGTCTCCCCTGTCCCCGTCGTCGCCCCTGTCCCCGTCGTCGCCCCTGTCCCCGTCGTCGCCCCTGTCCCCGTCGTCGCCCCTGTCCCCATCGTCGCCCCTGTCCCCGTCGTCGCCCCTGTCCCCGTCGTCGCCCCTGTCCCCGTCGTCGCCCCTGTCCCCGTCGTCGCCCCTGTCCCCGTCGTCGCCCCTGTCCCCGTCGTCGCCCCTGTCCCCGTCGTCGCCCCTGTCCCCGTCGTCGCCCCTGTCCCCGTCGTCGCCCCTGTCCCCGTCGTCGCCCCTGTCCCCGTCGTCGCCCCTGTCCCCGTCGTCGCCCCTGTCCCCGTCGTCGCCCCTGTCCCCGTCGTCGCCCCTGTCCCCGTCGTCGCCCCTGTCCCCGTCGTCGCCCCTGTCCCCGTCGTCGCCCCTGTCCCCGTCGTCGCCCCTGTCCCCGTCGTCGCCCCTGTCCCCGTCGTCGCCCCTGTCCCCGTCGTCGCCCCTGTCCCCGTCGTCGCCCCTGTCCCCGTCGTCGCCCCTCTCCCCATCGTCGCCCCTGTCCCCGTCGTCGCTCCTGCCGCACACACACCTTCCCACGCCACCCCACGCTCAACGCCCCATCCCATCCCTCACTGCCCAAGCCTCTTTTCTCCTGTCCAGCTTCACGCGTTACATTTCACGCACCTCGCCTCAAATAACACTCGCCCACTTCCCGTTTTCTACGCTCCACACCTCGCACTCAAGCTCCACGCCCCACAGCTCTCGTCTTTTGCCTCACGTACCACGCTGTACGCTCCTCGCCCCACTCCTCAAGCTACGCGCCCCATGTCCCGCGTCCCACGCCGCGCTCCTCACGCCCTTCCACTCGCATCTCCCGCCCCATTCTACTTGTCTCACGCTCCACGATTCATGCATTATGCCCTCCCCCCACGACTCACAGTACACGAACCTTTGCGGATTTCTCCCCCGCGTTCCTCCTCAAATCGTCCGAATCGTCCTCCGAAAGCCCTTTCACGCCTGCCTCACTGGTTTCTCTCCTGGCATATTCTGTCCTGTATTGGTTTTGCATACTATCCGTACTGTCTCGTGCGTATTGTGTAGTACTAAAACTTCGTTGTTGACCTATTATTTCTTTAATAATACATTGTGATATAACGTGTGATATTGTTCTTCCTTCCTTCACAAGCAATTGACGACAATATTTGTATCGGGAATGTTTCCTTTTGACTAATGTTCTACCAATCACTCGCCTTTAGTTAGCGTTCCGACTTTTAAAATGGGACGTGCCACATAAGGGAAGAAATAACATTACGAATCTCTCAACAAAGAAAATCAAAGAGTGAATAACGGGTTGTGGGTTTGGCCAGAGATTTTCAAGAGAGTAATAAATTCTATTCTTCGGTAATTTTAGATTCAAAAGTGGGAGTGTGTATTTCTTGAATCTTTATTTTATAATGTGATAAAATAACAAAGTTATTACATTTTCACTCAATTTTAAATCTGCCATCAAATACTCAGTTACATTTTGTTCGGGTGACATAAGAATTCGCTCTATCGATATCTGAAAAAGACGAACGAATTTTGTATTGTAAAATGGTTCTAATTATTTTGGCATCCAATACTAACTAGTTTTTTTAATTAGATGGGAAAGTATTTCGGTATAGATCGAGAAATGAGAGAAACATGTTCAAATTTCATACTCAAAATATAATTGCAGAGATTAATAAAATACCGATCTTATAGTGCAAACTTCTACGTCAAAATCTAAGCGCTAGGGTTGAGAGTTTCCATTTCGCAAAAGGAGCCTACAAAACCTTTCATATCTTTTTATTATTCTATGATTGCGTAAGGAAAATGAGTGAATATCCTACACGAGTACAGTAATCTTAAATACGATTAATTACATAATTGGTCAGGGATTAAAACTTTGCGTTCTCTGCCAATAACATACAACAAATATGAAATTATGATAAATATTAGTTGAATTCCGCCTATTTGTGACTAGGTGAATTTTTTTAGTGAACGTAAAACTGCGGGGCTTGTAATGTATTTATCAAATCATGGAAGTGGTTTTACACAGCTGCTAGTACACACTAAGTTAAAACGACTGAAAATATTTTCACTGTAAAGAGAGCATCGATTACATTCTGTGTCGTTTCTCGCTAAAATAAAATATTAAGATCGTAAGAACAGATGCTTGTGTAATTTTCTCTGCGAAAGCTTGCGCCAGCGACGGCCGCGGCGACTGCGGCGCGCTCTGTCATTTGCACTATGGGACTCCCCCACCCACCCCCACCCCGCCATTTCCCGCCCTCTTCCCCTTTTCCCTCGTCCCCGTTTGCCGCTAGAGCTGCTCCATTCCTTTTCCCGAAGTGAAAAGAATAATCTGGGAGAGTAGGGTGTAATGAGAAAGGTACGACGAGACGGTTTTTAAGAGGAAATACAAATTCGTATCCAATTCGCCCCCTCGCCATGAACCCCCGGGGCTTCTATCCGCGTTTTACTTTTTTCTCCCCCCCCCCCCCCGAGACCTTTCTTGCCCCGGCCGCGCTGTCCCATTCCGACCCGTGCGTGCGCGCGCGCCGGCGGTGTTTTTTCTCTTCTGTTTCTGTCCGTTTCACGGCTTAGGTCGCGGCTAAGGGCGCCACGGGGGGGGGGGGGCGGGACTCGCCACCGGCTAAGGCCCGGCGATTGGCTTAGCGCGGAGAAATTGGAAGGGCCGTTGTGCCGTCGGAACAGGAAAGTTGGTGAGGCGCCGCGATACGGCGCCGGGGGAGGCAGCGGGCGCCGAGATGGGGGGGCGGGGCATGGCCCAGAACCGCTGCCGGACGCCGATAGGGATTCCACGGCGGGCAACATCGAGGTCTCTTGTGGGATGTAACCGGCTGTGCTTGTAAACCGAGACTGTCTCTTAACATCTTTTCCTCTTACTTCTCAATACTTGGAGCGCCTTCTATTCAACGCTAGTAAATCGTGTTTCGTGATTTCCACCCGTATTTGTACGTAAGTTCGTTGGCTGGTGAAGGTGCTCATTGACCAAACAAGCTTGCAAGCTCGTTCATACATTTCTGTTTCTCACTGTTCATGCCGCTTGAAAACACAATTCGAGCCTCAGACCGAAGAGATAAAAAGCTGACTAAAACTACACAACAAATAAATAACTTAAACGTTATGACACAAGAGAAACGTAAGAGGATTGCTCTAAATATATGCTCAATGCTCGAAAGACAGCTAAGAGCCGCAGTTGCAAACGCGGCAAAACAAAATTTTTAAAAAAATGAAGATTACACGACGCTGAACACTCGAGCAACACAGATTTTAATCCGACAAAATAATCAGATTATGGATTTACGCATTTGTTATGCCTTGTTCATAATTCAAATGTATTTCTTCCATATGCCTCTTCAGATAATCAAAACATACAATCTTTCTTGAGAGAAAAAAGTGTATTTTATGATTACTGATCGATCTGATATTACTGTTGCTATGTACTCCAATGCCATTGTTCGATTCTCTGATTAGTAATTGTGTACCTTCAACACCCAAGTTATGTGTGAGGTATTGGGTTCATTCCCATTCAAATCACTAGTGACTAACTAATTTATTAGTACAATATTTTATTCAGTTTTCTCTCTCTCTCTCTCATGAAGTGAAAGTGTACAAAAGTATATCTTGAATATTTATAAATTCTATTTTTATTTATTGTGAAAACAATATTTGAAACAATGTTAAATAATCGAAATTGTCAGTTTCTAATGAGCAAAGACATTCAAAGAAAACTATGCAGCTTCCTGATTGTCAAGCGGTGTTTATGCCTAGAAACTCACAGAAAAATCGAAAAAACAATGAAATATTTTCGATTTTCAGTGAAATATTTTGTTATTTCCACTATTCTCATACTGCACTTACCGACTGAATTCTTATAATCATTGCGCCACCCCACACGACACATCTGACACGAGTTGACAAGTCTCTTAGAAAGAGGCCGCCCACTATATAATATTTGATATTTACCTACTGCGATTGGGAACAGCAACTATTTATTTTCTCGCAGTTTCTCCGTAAGAAGAGAAAGTAGTGTGAAAGTGTTGATAGTTTCCAACTCCAATTTTAAGACGGTCTCACTTTTTGAGTCAGTAACATACATTTTTTAACAGTATTAGTAAAAATGTTCTTAAAACAAATTGTAATCACGCAACAAATTAACAGCTAAAGTATTTTGCATGCCAATTTTGTGACGGAGACACACCCTATCTCCAAAACGTTGTAATATGGAATAAATTAGTGTTATTTGTGTTAGGAATTTTTTTTACTATTACTGTTAAAAAAATTACCTTTCTTACGTGCACTGCACTACCACATCGGGAAATAACATTACGTCATATCGGGAAACCAGCCCGGAACTCAGAGCGTGTTGCGATTGGAGCCGTGCACAATGGGGGAGATACCCGACGGGGAACACAGCAAGCCACTGTGTCGTTCGGTGATGGATTTCACTTGCCAGTTGGAGAGAATCACAAAAACCTGCCAGGTAGTTCCGCGCACTCCAACTCTCGAGGCTGACGAACAAAGTAGTTATCGCGCCGGGAGACACTGGATCGTCTCTCGCTTGCTCGCTCGCATGAGGGGAAGGGAGGGGAAGTGAGGGGTAGTAAGGGGTAGTGAGGGGCAGGGAGGGAGGGGCAGGGAGGGAGGGGCAGGGAGGAAGGGGCAGGGAGGAAGGGGCAGGGGCAGGGAGGGAGGGGCAGGGAGGGGCAGGGAGGGGCAGGGAGGGGCAGGGAGGGGCAGGGAGGGGCAGGGAGGGTGGGGCAGGGGCAGGGAGGGTGGGGCAGGGGCAGGGAGGGTGGGGCAGGGGCAGGGAGGGTGGGGCAGGGGCAGGGAGGGTGGGGCAGGGGCAGGGAGGGTGGGGCAGGGGCAGGGAGGGTGGGGCAGGGGCAGGGAGGGTGGGGCAGGGGCAGGGAGGGTGGGGCAGGGGCAGGGAGGGGCAGGGAGGGAGGGGCAGGGAGGGGGAGGGAGGGGGCGAGGGGCGCGGTGGGCGAGCGGAGAATGACTGACGAGTTGCGTCGCCGGCGGCTCCCACACGCGCAGCGTCCTTTGGACCGGGAGGAGGTGGGGGTGGGGGAGGCACAGCCGCGGGCGAGAGACATAGAGCACTCGCGCAGGGCTTTTTGCCACGTCATCGCGAGATATTAAACCCCCGGCGACCGCCGCGGACACCACACCCTCAACATTTGCCACAAAGACTTCTCGGCCGGCAATTGGTCGAGCTTTACGAGATGAGGTAAAGTGTGTTCTCTAAACCAGTCTACCATAAAAAACCATACAACTTTAAACCCAGTAGAACCTCATTGACCTGGACCTCTTCATCCCGAACGTTCCCGGATAACCCCAACCAGTTTTAGACAAAAATGTTTATCGTAGTAAATGATGATTTGTTTTACAGGCGATAAATCGCTATTTTCAGTAGGTGTATTACTGAAATTCGCATGCAGCAGGAGAGGGTATTGTATCCACCTGCCAACCCTCTCCTTCCCCTCCCCAAGTGTCCAGCGACGAGTCACCCGCTGATGAGAAGAAGTTGCCTTGGCGATGCCCTGGGCATTCTCAGAGCCACCGACTAGTTTCTACCGATGCATATTATGTACGAATATTACTGTGTGTTTAGAAAACATGTTTGATCAAGCCCTATTCTTTTTTGTCTATCCCTTATTCTCTGGATAAGCCAAAATTTTCTTTACCTCAGTTCTGCTCCGGCACCAGTTGATCCGTGTTAATGAGGTACCACTGTAGTACCATAAATTAACAAACTAGGGTGATAACGAAAGTTAACGATCTGTATTATTAGGCTAGCAAATTTTCGTCTAGCTAGATAATCTAGCTAGACAATTTTTGCTCTCACAGTGTGCCCAGTAACTTCTCCTGCCCACGCAAAACCTCGGCGACAAGTCGAGATCCACCAGGTGAAAGATTGTGCTATCGTTAAAAGAATCTGCTTAGTACTATCTTCTCATTATGTTTTTTCAAAACGTAACTGCCGTTCACAGTTGCGACAAAAAATAACCTGAGCTGAATATTTTCTCGCTAAGTTTCTCTCTTTCTACATCTACCCCTTCCCACCTTTCGTAAAATACTCAAATCAAATTAATTCGTCTATTTCATTCTACCACTACAATACATACAGTTATTCCAAATCACAACCACACACAATAAATATTTTATGGTTTTTATAGATACTACTGTTAATACTATTGATTGTTGTCCTAAGTACCTGAGCCATAATTCATATTTATAGATACTTCAGTTAACTTTGATAGTTGTCCTAAGTGCCTGAGCCATAATTCATATTTATAGATACTTCAGTTAACTTTGATAGTTGTCCTAAGTGCCTGAGCCATATTTCATATTTATACATACTTCAGTTAACTTTGATAGTTGTCCTAAGTGCCTGAGCCATATTTCGCATTTGTGATATTTCGCATTTGTGTGCCCTCGAGATTACATCGGATGGTTTCTGTCCGCGTAGCGCCGCCAAATCGCTCACTGTGCGCCGGGCGACGCGCGGCGACGCGACGCGGCAAAAAGGCCGCTGACGTGGCCGCGCGGCCTCCCGGTTGCGTCCGCTGACCGCATCGCCCCCTCCCCCCCCCCGCCTTCCCCCCCTGCCAAATCGCCCGCGGGACTGCACACACTGAACGCGCTCCTGCCCCGTCGCCGCCGGCCAGCCGTCGCGAAGTCTCTGAGCTTTCGCTCACGCCTCGGGGCATTTTTCTCTCAACGGTCGATCTAGTTTTCTACTAACGGCCTGCGGCAGCAAAAATGCTGCTGACGAAAATCACACTAAATAGTTCCCCACGAAGTAGCACCACACCATAGAATAGATAGAACTCGTATATACAAAGGAACGTTTGACGATTCGTAGCTACTTGGTTGTCTGGGAAACCCCGTGTCCCGGGCACAGGTACCAACGTTTCGGCCGCCATTTTGCGACCTTCTTCAGGGCAAAATGCGCCAGTCGCAGAACGTGCAGTAGGTCGCAGAATGGCGGCCGAAACGTTGGTACCAGTGCCCGGGACACAGGGTTTCCCAGACAGCCAAGTAGCTTGTAGCAAGTACGATGCGGCGTCTCCAGGACAACCAAGAAGCTTCTGACTCCTCGGACAGAAGCCTACGTTCTCCATTGACGGCGATTCCTTTGGTCTACAAGATGGGGAGACTTTGCGCCGGTCGCGATATTGAAACGGAGTAATCAATATATTGAAACATAAGAATATATAGAAATTACTCTACCACCATGAAACTGTTTCACGATTAGAATTTTAATACGTCAATTACGTTGTACCCTATTAGTAAAAGACAACATTAAAAATTGCTGTGAATGAGGAAAGTAGGTGGCTCAATAGACTAGAAAAGTATGTGGAAACTAATGATAAGAAAATACCACACTCATCGCCGTACACCTTTCGTATTACTAAAATTCATTATTAACAATAAAATATTTATTTTGCGTGGATGTGATTTCGAGTAACTGCATGGATCGCAGTGGCGATGGGGTTGACTTAGAATGAAATAGACGAATTAATTTTCCTTGAATTTTAAGGAAAGTTGGGAAGGGGTAGATGTAGAAAGACTCTTTTCGAATAATTTCCAATTAATGCTCTTATGGATATAGGAGTTGGGGTGATTGGATAGTATGAGATTAGCATAATAAAAGAGAAGCGCTGGAAAATGGCCCGAGTTAAAACTCTTAGAACGGATGGAAAAAATGGTTTGTGAAATTTGTGTATATGCATTATCTAGGATATTCAGAAGAATGCGGTGATCTTACCAATAATACGAAAGTTAAGTAGGAGTTGAAATAATTACAAATTTCAAATACAAATTAAAGTAAAATAAAATTACTTTTCTAGATTTAAGTGGGCATCACAACTGGTCATTGCATTATATGTTCATATCAACATCGAGAAGAGTCGGAAACAATTATTGACAAAAACGAAACTCTGAAATGCATTAACATATACACTGTCCACTAGGACATGTGAGTCAGTGTGTCTCCTAGGATGACACTAGGAGGTGTCTGCCACAGTGTAATAACAATATTCGACTATTTATCCCGAATATTGTTTTCATGTCCACTAAACTTTGATACGGTATTCTTGCTTAATGACATTAAAAAAGGCAACCAAACAAATATCACTGTGTAATATGTTACGCACTGTCACACATTGTTAACTAATAACCAAGCTCGCATATCGAAAAAATGTCAACTAATATAAAATGTTTGATTCCATGGTGTGCATTAGTGAAAACTCTGTCCATTGCACAGCGAAAGCAGGAGTTGCATTGCTGTGGGCGTTTGATTTCCGAGTTCCCTTCCCCGTCACCCTCTCAGGGCTTAATAATCCGCCGTTTATGAGAGAAGTATTCATCAGTTATGAGCAGAGTTAATTTGCGCGCGGAGACGTCACCGCAGCGCCGCTCATTAATTAAAACTCCTAAAAAGCGTGACGAGGTCGGGGGTGGCGATGAGGGTGGGGGCGGGGGCGGGGGCGGGGCGGTCGACGCGCGGGCCGGCGCTTGACAGCTTTATCACGTGTGGACGTCAGCAGTCTAACATGACGGATGTGCGCGAGCCACCCCCGCCTCCTACGCTCCCCTCTCGTCCCGCACCCGCCTTCTTTCTCTGCTGCCGCACCCCGTTCTCCTCCCGCTCTCCGTCTTCCACCCCTGCACCCGCCGCCCCGTCCTCCCTCTCCACTCTCTTCTTTCTGCCCACTTCCTCTCCACCACCCTTCCTTCTCCCTCCTCCTCTACCCCACTCCTTCACCCCACTCCTCCCCCTCTCCTCCCCCTCTCCTCCCCTCTCTCCTCCCCCTCTCCTCCCCCCGCTCCACCCCCTTTCCTCCACCCCTCTCCTGCTCCTCTCTCCTGCTCCTCCTCTCTCGTTCTTTTTTCTCCTCCTCTCCTTCGCTTTCCATCTCTTCTTTCTCGTCGTCCCCCTCTCTTCCTTGGCATTCCATCTCTCCTTTCTCGTCCTACCCCTTTCCGCCTTCCGGCTTCCCTCTCAGGACTTCCTTTCTCTTTCACCCCGAACCCGCCGCCCCGCCTCACGTCCTCCCCCTTCCTTCTTCTTCCTCTACTTTCGCATCACAACTCTCCTGTCACACTCTTCGTCCTCGCCTTCGAACTCGGTGCTACGTCCTTCCCTCTTAAGACTGAAAAAAATTGTTACAATGGATTTGATAACGGCATATCTTTTTCCTTCGCCCTCCGAGTGTCATTACTACTTTCGATGGACTGTGGTCAATTGTCTTCATCATCACCATTCTCATCATTACCCACTGTAGCCGTTATAAGCATTTATACGACTCTAAACACAGATACATAATTAGTATTCCTAACTCAACTTCATCATTCTCATCAGCCGTGTCGTTAAACTCACATTAATTGCTTCCTACTATATTCGTGTTACCGTCGTTATTAGTATCACCACTGTCAATGCTCACCTCCGACACGGTAGTTAATTCTGCCCCGACAACTTCCAACCGCCAATAACTGAGCTCGAACAGGAAGCAGATGAAGATAACACCGCGGCAATGAAGTACAGGAGCTCTAAATGACTGCTGAGACATCAAGCATAATTGCTGTGTAATTTCTTGGAAATACAAAGAGCTCGCTGCTATTATTGCCAGTACGGAATCACAAAAGAGGTGTTCATAGTTGTCACTACCATTCACATTGATTGGACTTCAATGACGTCATTTGGATTGCAATGGAATATTTTCAACATTAACTTCAACACCACCAAATGCTCACGGGAAGGCAGAAGCGCTGGAAAAATATCATTGTTTCAGTATTGTGATTTGCAACGTAGTCTTCGAGAACATAGGATTGTGGTAGGATAATGCGTGGATTTAGAGTTTAAATGATACGAACATAAATTGTTCCAATGAAGGATGTGTGTGTTATGGATCTGTTCACAGAGGTGGTCGGGGGTATGAGTGTATGGAACCAGATTTAAAGGGGAAGGGGCAAGATGAAAGTCACAGGTCAAAGCCAAGGAAATCGAATTCTAACGAGGTAAGGTGTTGATGGAATGCATTATCAGGCACACCGAAGTGACTATCACATGCGCGATTGAGGGAACTAGGTGAGAGAGGTGAGGTGAGGGGGTGAGGGTGGCTGCAACGGTCAATGAAAGCCAATGGAGTTGGAAATGAAAACGAACGGAGAGAGGGCAGATGGAGAAGGATAGTAGGCAGGTATAAGGGGAGAGTTAGGCAGGTTTCTCTTGGGCGGCAAGCGGTAGAGGATGGACAGGTTCCTATTGAGGGAAAGGGACGACATTGCGTGTGAAGCGAGGCAGCGGGCGCAGGTAGTGCAGGGCGGAGCGTGTGTTTCGGAGATGGCCACGCGAAGGGCGATAGCGGTGGGCTCGTGGGCATTGGGCGCTGTCCAAGAGCATCGCGAGGCGATCGAGTGGACGCGCGGTCGGCGGGCGCTGGGCGTTGGGCGCTGGGCGTTGGACGTTGGACGTTGGGCGGGCGGGGCGTTATTAATCGCCCGCGCCGCCCAAACGAGCGCTTTATCGTCGCCCGCAAAGTGAGGCCAGCGCAAGACCGCTCTATTAGCGACGGTGCTGCCCCGCGCGCGCCCCATAAACACCTGCGCGCCCCGGTGACAAGTGCGCTCTGCCGCTACCCCAGCGCCCCGCGCGGCGCCGGCAGACGACACCGCGCCATGGTTTCGACGCGAGGGAATGGAGTTGGAAATCGGGCAGAAGCTACCGTTTGCACTCGTAGAAACTTTTTTATTCTGGCTATGGTTCATGACATGAAATAGTTTTGTTAGTAACGATTTTTTATCCTTTACATGATTTCACGTATATTATTACCTTCATCTTGCATGATATTACGTCATGAAATGTTTTTCATACGTAGTAGTAGGGATAACGCGACAAAATCGACGGAACAAATTCAAATTTCAATAACTATATTATTCGTTGTAATAAATAATAGTGGACATAATAAGTAGTAGATCACAATTTAATTTGTTTAATATAAAATTAAAATTTTTAAATCTCAAATTTTTGGCAAGATTCCTTTATAGAGGACAATGTGTGAAAGTGGAGTGACCTGTGATGTAATAATCACTTGTTTTCTTCAGCGGATATGTCCGGGAGACGTGTCTCAGGGAATAAACTGATGTCACAGAAGGGCCTCTGAACGGGAGGTTCTAGGTTTGAGTTCCGACGGTGGCAGGATTTTCGTCAGTAGCATATCAGCTAGGTCGGATTATGTCGCTGTCTGGAGGAGAAATCTAGCAGCCGGCTACTCTGATCGGCAGGTTTTCGTTGTTTCTCCGATCAACACCTGGCGAATGCAGGAGCAGAACCCTAACAAACGGGCCACGGAACGCGCGCGATCTTTCCTTCCTCTTCCCTGACCTGTCATCTCACTTTCTTACACACACTTACACTTGTATGCACTACACTACTGCACATGCCAGGAGACAAGTTGAGAGCTTAGAGTTTGTCTCAGCTGAAACTATGTCCGCTGGAGGGATGTACGTGGATGGGAAAACCCTGCTTGCCGAAGTTTTGTCGACGCTGGAACTCACCAGCCAGTAGGGTACCTCCACCGTCGCCCGAGAAAAGGACATTCACTACACTGACAGGATACAGTTGACGCTCCTAGAATCATCAATCAATCAATCAATCAAATCATCAAATATGAATGTTGGGTATTTAATTGGCTGTCCGGGTGACGCTGCGTCCATGGCAAAGGTGCCGACGTTTTGGTCGCCATTCTGCGACCTTCCTCAGGGCGTAATGCTGGGTGTGTTAACGCATCAGAGACTCGCTAACCTACCCCTTTCCCTGACGTTCAACGTGCAAAGAGCTCAATAAAAACCGTGAGCGTGTGGAGGAGTGAGGGGGGGAGGGGCACAGCGGCGGCCGCCCCTGCAGCGATGGAGCCGTGTGCTCGCTTTCCTCTGCTGGCGAAGGGCGCGACGCGCGGAATAATTGGTCCCGGGCCCGCTGGGAGCGCTGGCGACGCCTCCTTCCGCTCGCGCCCGCCAATTTAAGGGCGTGACGGCCCTCGCCTTATCGGAGGCGGGGAATAATTTACAGCGCGGAGCAACATCCGGGGATCTTATACAGCGGCCCACTACTTTAAAAACGTCCTCCTAGCGTCGTTTGAACGTCATTGTTTCTTGTAACACAAAGCGTTCACACTGAAGAAGATATTCGTAGTTTGTATCAAAATGTTTAGGGTGATTATAGAACGTCAATGGAAAACTCTTTAAATATATCACTCGAAGGCATTTCACGAATTGGTACCGGGAGAGGTGACACAGGATATCAACTGATGTCACTGTATTGCTTTTGATAGGCTCTAGGTTCGAGTCCATACAGTGGCAGCATAGTCGACACAAGCTACATAACTAGGTCGAATTTGGTTGCTGCTTGGAGAAGAATTGTAGCGGCTGCCTGCTCTGCTCGGTAGTTTCTCCGTGGTTTCTCCTATCAACACCGGGCGAACGCCGGTGCAAAACCCTAACAAAAGGGCCACGGACTGTTCGCGTTCTCTTCTTTCCTTTGCTTATCCTATCCCCACCCTTTACACGATCTCACACAAACATGCACTACATTACACACACGCGATGAGACAGATCAGGAACTTGGAGCTTGTCCCGGCTGGGGCGGTACTCCACGTGGTGGGAGATACCTGGTTTGAGAAAACCCGAAAGCCGACGGTGGGTCAGTGCCGTATCTTGCTATTCAGCTGAGGAAGATCACCGCCAGCTACTATTACAAATCACAAATCAATGGAAGGAACTGATATTCTGCTAACCGCGAAAGTTTGTGTTGTCTGCGGGCAGAGGGAAGGGGGCTTGTAGCTTTACGTTCTTTTTCTCGGCCAGAGGTGGTGGGCAATTACCTTCCGCAAGACGGATGTTCATCACCAAGGGTGAACGAGATGACGCGAACGCCAGCCACCAGAGGAGAACGTCGCTCACGTAAGGCTCCTGAGCAAAGACTACGCGTGATTGGTCGCTGCGCCCAGCACGTGACGCAGCGAGGAAGCCCTTTCGCGTACTCTTTATTTTAATTGGTCTTTGTTCATTGAAATTAATGAAAGCGCGATTGTAAATGTTAGTCACAATTTTGTACACATTTGTTCATTTTTTGTCAACATTAATTCGATTGTAAAACGCAAATGCTATTTATAATTTATGATTCATGCCCACTCCCAATGTATTATTTATGAACTCTATTGTACTTTTCTCGCAGTATTCATTCCATGCGCTTAGCTTAAAAATATATAAAAAACTGAACTCCATATTTTTGGTTACGGTCATGTAAAATTACATAGCTAATTAACTCCCATTAATTCACTTACGCCGTTCTGGTTTCCGCCCATTCATTTAAAGACAATATTACTTAACTAAATTATCTTAATAAATAGTCTTAAAAACGTAGTTTGAAGATGATGTCGAAAATAATTTAAACTTTGCAATATTGCCTGTATACAACTAAAATTATTCATAAACATTCGAAATAAGAGATTTTACTGAAGATCGGACCGGCGTCATTTTCATAAGAAACAAAATATCTAAAGAAAAATTCTGCAGCGACTCTCAAGAAAATTCTGAATATGTCTAAATACTTCATGTCAAATATTGACTAAACATTTAAAGAATTTTAACTTCGTGAGGTCACTACATCAATCATGTGGATCTTCTATTTCGTAGAAAATCCTGTGAACTCTTTAAGCTCGACCGCCGACGAACAGATGGACGTTTTTGAAAACAAATGACCTGTGTTTGGGGTATCCGCGATGAAAGCAGCATTAATTATACAATTGATAAATAACTTTGTCGCTAAAGAAAATATTGAAGACCTCCAGTTACATTTTATGAAGTAGTTTGTTTATCTTTCAAACATAGACATTCTGCCGGAACGTTTTGAAGAAGTTGAAATATGTGTGTTGGACGGTTGTAGCCAAAGCCACAGATTTAGCATTGGGCGGCGCGGATTCGGCGCTGGGCGCTGGGGGTTGGTGCGCCGCCCGGGGCAGCGTGGCGCGAGCGGGGCGCGGCCTGGCGTGGAGAACGGAAACTGCGGGGGGAAAAACGCCTCCCGCGGGGCAGTTGTTAATCAGGCCATGGTTTTGCGCCTTCGGCCGCGCGGGAACGCGCCTGGCAGTTAGGGCCTGGCGCCGGCTGCTGTTTCTCTAATGCGCGACGGCAACCAGAGTAATGGGTCGTTTCCGGGTAAGTTGTGATAATGGACAGACCAAAAGCAAGGAATTACGTCTGGTATTTCCAAAAAAGAGATGCCAACATTTGGTGGTGAAATAAGTGTAGTCAAATTATAATCAGGTGGTAAAGAAGGCATAACTTGATTGAAGGAACCGTACGTCGCAGATGATTTTGTATGGGAATGAAAATACATGAATGGGGGCTTAGCAATATAGAATGTTCAATGCTCCTGAAGATACATTCTGTCTCACGATTTGTGTGCTTGGCAATATGAATGATTATCTGGGAATGAGGTATTTATGTAATGACTATTTTGAAAGGTCTCTAAAAGAACAAATTATTATTTAGTAAATGTTATTTTAAGTGTGTGACCTCCATCCTTTGTCGCAAACAGCTTACTATAACTATGTCTTGTCAGCTCCAACTGCTGTACATGTATACCCTCTTTTCTCTTTCTCCAATTGCATCTCCAGTTCTAGCGGCCTAGCTAATTCTAGCGGCCGGCTGCTCTAATTGGTAGATTTTCTGCAGTTTCATCGATCAACACCACGTGAATGCCAGTCCAGTACTCTATCAAATGGACCACGGACGGCGAGCAATTTTTGCATATTTTTCCTTCTCCTTTCCTCACTCGCTCACGGGTGTCCCGCTGGTGAGAGATACCTGGTTGTGGAAAACCCCGAACCTCGCCATCTAACGGGAGATCACCGCCACCTCCCGCAAAAAAACTTTCTACACTTGCGAGACTAATGAGCTTAGTAGTTTACGCGCGCGGAATCGCTAATCAGTTAATCAATTCAACTGCATGAATGCTTCTACTGAATTGAATCACTGGCTCCAATTCTTCTCATTCATGAGCTTTGCAACTTATTCGCTCTCTGAATTTTATTTTACGTCGTGCAACGTCAACTCATCATGACGGAAATAACATTGTTTGTTGCATAATTACTCGTGAAATAATTCGAAACAAAAAATATGAAGTTTCGAAACAAAAAAATATGAAAAATATGACGTTTCTGTTGCCTGTTGGATACAGGACTCCTAGTTACGTTCTGTCCCCAACGGGCAACACAAATGTCATAAAGTCTTCATTTTTTAAGTTTTGCTTTGTTTGACGAGTAATTATTCAAATATGGTATTTTTTACTGCGGTTTTTTTGTTATAAGTAATTTAAGTCTCTTCTCAGAGAAGGTAGAAAAACAGCACAAATGAAGTACACGATAAAGCGTGTGGTGAGGCTGCGAAATATTGCTTAGATGATTGGGACGGCATTCGTAGAAACTGCACCAAGTAATCCTGCCCATTGCCTTTCTGTGTTCTCGTCAAAAGAGGAGAGTCTGGAAAGACGACTCGCAATCAACACGATTAGCACATCGGCGTAATAATCATTCGGTATTGAAGAAGTTGTCAGTATTACTTGGTTCTGGCGAACGGCAATAATTTTCCTCCCCGCTTGCAATTTTAGAGCAATTCGCCTTACGCTGTTCGCGAGTAATACGCTTTGGAAATGTAATACTAACTTGACGTAATGATACAACTTAAAATCTAACTTATTGATGCAGCCAAAATTCGAATCTCGAAGACGCTTAAAAAATGTAGTATGTTCTTTTCTTCTTAAACAACGTCAAAGAATTGTCACAATGCGTCAGCTCAAAGAACGGCGCTAAATATTAATTAATTGGGCCGCCTATGTGCCAACAGCGCGCAGCAACCCCACTGTAGTCTCAGTGGACATTTCTAGCAAATTTCCCTCTATTCCCGTAGCATGTAAACAATAATGTTGTGGGCTCTGGGAGAACATGAGCGACATGTTATTCTGTACTAGCCGAGTATGTTGATTACTCAGCGCAATAAAATAACGGACTTGTAGCACTTACAGAGCTTACGTGTTGTTGCTAGGAAATAGTGAAAATATACCTTCTGCTTTAAATATACTAGTAGTACTTCATAAAACAGTTAAATCAAAAGGCTCAGTCACTTTGAATCACCAAAGTAACAACCCTATTAAAGGCAAATAACTCCAGAAATAACAGATAGTAATTTGATAATTATATATTACAATTTTGACTCGGGAATGATATTTATAAAACATTTATGGATTAAGAAGGTAATTACAATAAATTTTAATTAAGAATCATCTGAATAAAATTAAAGCTCCAAATAACCAGTGTGAGTTTCTTACGTATAATCTCTCCAATCTGAACAGTTATTTTTTCAACAATTTTTCTGAAATCATTTTTACTCTTAACATTTTCACAGGTGTAAAATATTATTACACTTTTCATACTTGTGTGGTATTTTAATGTGTAGCATACAAAGCACAGCTTCGTTCTCTGAAGGCAGTGTTTGTGTTTATGAAACAAAATGGATTAGTAGCTTCTCGCATTCGTACAAGTAAATGCGTACGTTCTCTTCATCCGTTAATTAATTAATTCTTGGAATACTAAAAAAATTAGAGTTTTGAGTTGGCAGAACAGACGCGTATATGTGACGTTTTTTATTGAAAATAACAATTTTATCACAAAATATTAAACTGTTAGAAAGACGTGAATATATTATATAAATTGTGTTGCTTTAATAATTTGATTTAGATAGATAGATTTATTATTTCTGCAGGTAGGTATAGAACCTGGTGGCAGAACACTACAATTTACATATTACAACTAAGAATACTAATACACTGTAATTTTAAAGCATTTTAAGGCAATAATAACAATACCTGCACGGAATCTTTAAGTAATAAATACACTGCACTTCACTCCACTTCACTCCACTTCACTTCACTTCACTTCACTACACTTGCATTTCACTTTGCTACACTACGATTTCATCAATTTCACAAAATAGTTTCTTTTCCAGTGGTTTGGATGTTCAGTCCGCTTACACCAAAGAGATAAATCTATTATGAGACAATGCAAATGACTGAGTAGGAGATTGTGTAGATGAAACTGTCACTTGTGAATTTGTAGAACTTTCTCAGAAACAGAGATTACGATGACCCTTCAGTCCAACTGTCAGTCTCTTTCCGAAGTCAACCCTAGTTCATAAGGGCGAATTCATTCAAAAGTGATATTCTTCAATCGAATTAAAGGATCTCCACGCTGACTAATTGTGAAACGGATATTTTGATTTTTGGGGATATTATACCTAAAGCCTCAATTACATTTTCAAAATTGACTCAAAAATGACTCCTCATTTTTAGATTAATTTTGTTCTCCGATAGTGTAAAAGACGTTTAAAAAATGACGCTCACTTAATTTTGGTTGGAACTGGTGGAAGAGAGGCGGAAGGAGAGAGGCGGAAGGAGAGAGGCGGAAGGAGAGAGGCGGAAGGAGAGAGGCGGAAGGAGAGAGGCGGAAGGAGAGAGGCGGAAGGAGAGAGGCGGAAGGAGAGAGGCGGAAGGAGAGAGGCGGAAGGAGAGAGGCGGAAGGAGAGAGGCGGAAGGAGAGATGCGGAAGGAGAGAGGCGGAAGGAGAGAGGCGGAAGGGGAGAGGCGGAAGGGGAGAGGCCTTGCAAAACAGCGCCAGATCTCACATTCACGTGCAAGAGTACCACCACTTGCCTTCGGCATTCCAGCATGCACAACACGTGCGGAGCTAATGTCCTTTGTAATTGATGCGTCCGGAAATCAATCAATCAATGAGTCTGAGTCATACATCCATTTTGAATAATGTCAACATTAACCGGCAGATTCTGGAACTAGCCAGATCCGTACATTCCCCACAAACACATAGGACGTGAACAAATAATACCGGCAAATTCAGGAATTAGCTAGATTAGTACATTAGCCCACATATCCGTAAGACGTGAACAAATAACTGAATTGCGTCAAGATGTACTCGAGCAGTGGATGAGCACAAGACGCATTGTGCGAGGGCGAGCGGGGTCGCGCGGCGGGCGAGATGCTCTGCGCTGTAACGGGGTTCGCGAGCGCATTTCCGCCATTAGACCGCGGGGGCGGGGGCGGGGGCGGGGGCGAGTGATTCGGACCGCCGCTGGCTGGCGCCGGCGCGGGCGCTTGGCAGTCGGTGGCTTCCACTGGAGATGCGCCTCATGAAGACAAATGGCCGCCTCCGGAGGGGCCGGGGGCGGAGGCGGGGGAGGGGGCGGCCCTCCTTCCGGCGCGCGTCTTCCGGAAACGATCGATCGACGCGCTCCCAAGCGGCGTTTTGCGAACCGCCGTCGCCCATCGTTCGCAGCCCGGCAGATGCTCCTCCGCCCAGCAGCCCTGTTAGCTCGCAAACGCAGGTCCACTTCGCTCCACTTCTTTCCACTCCACTCCGCTCCACTCCACTCCACTCCACTCCACTCCGATCCGCTCCACTCCACTCCGCTCCACTTCACTCCCGTCCGCTTCGCTCCACTCCGCTTCGCTCCACTCCGCTTCGCTCCACTCCGCTCCACGTCGCTCCACTCCGCTCCACTCCGCTCCTCTTCGCCCCACTTCGCCCCACTTCGCCCCACTTCGCCCCACTTCGCCCCACTTCGCCCCACTTCGCACCACTTCGCCCCACTTCGCACCACTTCGCACCACTTTGCACCACTTCGCACCACTTCGCTTCTTTCCACTCCACTCTGCTCCGCTCCATGCCACTCCACTCCACTCCACTCCACGCTGATCGAGGCACATCAGCCTTCGTCAGGTCTCTATTGTTATTTTGTATTGGAGCAGTCTCAGTAACCTTCATGTTCTTGTTTTAGAATATTGTCTCCTATGAAATCCTTCTATGAAAATCTATGCAAAAGCCAAATGAACAAAGAAAATTCGTTTTCCGCTTCAGTCCGGGATCCCGGTTCTTTAGCGTTCATCAGTTCTCTATTATTTTTACAATAGTATAGTGTTTGGTTCTAGCGATACTTTTGTTTTATGATTAAATTATCAGTATTTTTAAAATCTAGGCCATAGCCAAGTGGATGTTTAAAGATTTTTCCTGTCAATTATATACGTCTGCTCGTGACAATGTTAATCAACATTTTGTTTCGTATATATTAAGAAGAACCATGAATTAATATCATGGCTCAATTCTGTATCAATGATTAATTATTTCTCAGCAATTTATTATTTTTATATATCATTTTGAGTGTAATGTAAACTTTCGGGAATAGATGTATTTACCTGCTGACAAATTTTCTAGAATAATTTAAATGTTGAAAAAAAGTACCAGCGTGTATTATGAAAGGAAAGTATTATTTTTACAGATCCTTTCTTCTGGAAATAAGAAGTGCGTTGCCTATTCCCACAACGATGTATTGCAATAAATGTTATATAAAATGATCATCTTATATAACAATAATACTGTATGATAATATTGTATGTTATACATAATAATTATGTTCAATTAATGAGGAATATTTAAACTTTGATTGTCATTAATATGAAAGAAACAAAAAAGAAAATACATGTTTAATTCTTTATTCGTGTAATTTGAAACGTCCAGTCGTATTTTTCCATTTTTGAAATGAAATTGCAATGTTTTGATAAGTGACTTAAAATTTGCTTTCCATTACATGTAATATTTTATATTTGTTAAAACAGCATCCAGTCTGAAGGAGAATAATTCAGAGTGGGGCGGGCTCTCCTTCTAAAAATCATTACGCCTGAATCTTTTGCAGGTTGAAATTTTGTTTTACTAATAGATATAATAAGGATTTTTTAATTTGTTTCGTTAGAAATATGATAATATTTTTAATATGATGTTTCCATGATTATTTTTTTGTTTAGAAGATTCTTAGCACTTATTTCTTTGCTTTCTCATCGCATCCATTGAAATTGAATATGATCAGTGATAAGTGGTTTCCGCGTCTAATTAATAGGCAAAATGCTTAAATATCTTTGATTGGTTCGTTTTGGAGTTCATTTTTGTGTACACTCTCATAAGTTTAATTCGTTGTTTTCTGTGTTTTGTGTTATTTTTATTTGTGTAAATTTTACGGTGTAAGTTAGTTACTAATTCCATTACATACATACAAAATGACAGTTCTAAAATGTTTGAGTCGTTTTGCTTAAAAGAGAAAATATTTATTTCTCGTAAGATTTTATTACGAATTTTTATTTACATTTTTAAGATTTGGTATTTTCCAAGACAAGCTGTACTACAAAATAGCAAACTTCGAGGTTCCATATCGGTTTGAATAAGAGAGAATGTTTAAGGGCCGTGAAACATCCCGCTTTGACGGACTGCGAGTATTTCCGCGTAGGTGGGGCCAGACAATTGCACCGGAGGTGGTGGAAGGCCTGCGCTTGTGCTTGTGTCTGCGCTTGTGCTTGTGCGAGGGGGCGCTGGTCGCCGCAAGCGGAATGGCGATGGGGCCCGGGCGCACACGCCGAGCGGCGCCGGGAATTGAATGATGGGCCGGAGGCAGCACGGCGCCCAGCAGATCGGAGGCGAGGGCGGCGGGGGCGGCGGGTGTGGGGGGCGGCGTGGGTGGCGGCGTGGGTGGCGGGGGCGCCGGGGGCGGCGTGGATGGCGGGGGTGGCGGCGCGGCGGGCGCGGCGGGCGCGGCGGGCGCGGCGGGGGCGGCGGGGGCGGCGGGGGCGGCGGGGGCGGCGGTGATGGTGGCAGCGACAGGCGGACGGATAATTAGCAGCTCTGCCGCCGGCCGCCCGACTAGACGCGACCCAGCGCGGCGCACGGGTGGGGGGGGGGGGCGGAGCGGCCGAGGGGTGGGAAGAGTTGGAGGGGACTGCGGTGACTCTCCGGCTGTTTGCGAACCCTATCTGCAGCGGCTGACAGCTGAACGGCGATGCGGGGGTGGAGTTGCACTCGACTATTTGTGCTTCCTCGTGTGTTGGAGAACATAAAATATTGTAGTGATTAAAAAAAGGTCTGAAGACTTTGTCAGAAACGCACAATATTTTCTGGTTTAAGAACTTTTTTTAATAAACATTAGGAATAGTATTTTATTTTTCTAACTGCGTGACATAGGATGGGACGTAAATCATTTTGCACAGAACAAACAAGGTTTATTTGTTTCTTAGTGAAATTTACCGGGTGACGTGGCTCAGGGCATCAATTGACAAGTATCACTGCAGTGCCTCTGGCCGGAAAGTCGTAGATACGAGCCCTTATGATGGCAGGATTTTCGACTCTAGCTGTAGAACTAGGTCGAATTCAGTCGCTCTATGGAAGAGAATTCTAGCTACCGGCTGCTCTGATCTCTAGTTTTCCTTCCCCTGCCTTGTCCAATTTTCACCTCCTACTTAGACACAGGTACACTTACATCCACTACACTGCCAATACACTTGCTGAGAGACCGGTTGGGAATGGGAACCTAGAGCTTGTCCCGCTAGTGGTAGATACCTGGTTGAGGAAAATACCCGCTAGCAGACAGTTAGCTCGAGGCCGGATTTCACCATCCAGCGGGGGAAGATCGTCACTTTTTCAAGAAGACCGTGCACTACACTTACGGTACTAATGACCTGACCTGAGGAGTTGACCCACCAGGAATCATTAATCAATCAATAGTAATATAACTCCTTAAAGCTGTTAAGAAACTTATAAAAACAATTTACTGTAAAATCGTAGTGGCATTCTGCAAGGAGATGGAAGTATCAATTTTTTCCCTTGACATTTAACAAAAGAAATAATTAAGTCAAACCAGTAACGGCAAAGAAGGTAATATCTCATACTCTCAAACACGTTTAAACACACTCAAATACGTTTGAAAATACGATTAATAAATATGCCATTCAAATTCAAATTTATTTCACCCTCACATTTTCAACCGTGCTGTTATGATCCAACGGAATTCTTCGCCTCCTCCCGTCTTTCCTTTACCAGCAGGAGGAGTTACGAATTCCCCTCCATTCCCCTCCCCCTCCCCCTCCCCCCCTCCCCGCTGCCCCGCGCCACGCGCTCGCTGTGACTGCCCCGCTGCGCGCCCGGCGGAAGAAAAGAAGGGCGTTAATTATCAGGGGCGACAAAAACCTCCCGCGAAGTATTCTTCTCAAGATGTAATTCCATATTCATTATGATACGTAATTGCTTTGCTCGGCGAGAGGCGTGGGGCGTGTTTTGCGCGCTGCCGCCTCTGCGGCCATTACAATTTCCACTCCGCCACCACCGCCCCCCCCGTCCCTTCCGCCTCTTTGCCTTCGCCGAAGTCGCCGCAGTATTTGCAGACGCTGCTTCGCTTTTCGCTTCCATCTCCTCCTCACCCTATATCGCTTCTTTACTGCTTCTACTGCACTTGGAGTAGCTCCTTCAATGCTGCATTAGTGTCGGCTTCGAAAAGGAGTCCTTCTGTCTGATTATCGTGTGGTTGCTCGTCTCATTGCCTATTTTTCTACCAGTAAGTACTACATTTTGTACTTCCTGCCGTTTAACAGTCATCATCTCCAGGACCACGGTCACGAACTTGAATTGATCTTTTGAATTCGCATTTTAACTACTTCCTCCCAAAACAAAGTGCTGCCACCATCTTCTGTTATTCCCCGTGATCATATTTCTTAGTAGGAATGTACCTCATTATCTCCACAATATTTTCAGGTATTATTTTCTTTTAATGTCTATTTTGTAGTTATTTTATAGTGAGTGTATATTGGGCACTAACTCTACAGATTGTCATTTCTTTACTTCAAATTACAATCAGACGCTTATTTGCAATGATACTTAAACGTAATATTTGAGAATACCTAAAAGCTTGATGCCATGTTGTAGAATAAATTAATTTTCCGTGTGCGTCAAAAGCTAAATCATAGCGTAACAGGTATTAGTCGCGTGAGCATTGTGCATGTTTTTATCACAAGGGTGGCGGTGATCTTCCTCAACATGATGGCGAAATACGGCACAGACCTACACGTCGGCGAGTGCGGTTTTCCACAACAAGGTATCTCCCATCAGTGGGTCACCACCCCCAGGCTTTAACATTCCGACATGTGTGGTAGTGTAGTGCATGTTAGTGTAAGTGTAATGGGCGAGAATAGGACAAGAAAGGAGGACTCAGGAATTCGCCTGGTGTTGATAGAGACTACGAAAAACTAATTCTATACAATTAGAGACACTACTTAGTATCCAAAAGGAAAGTAATATTAATTTTAGCAATGACATTTAATGTATTATACATCATTTGGATTGTATAATTGTAAAGAACCTGTAACAAGTATTGTACTTCAGCTTCTGGGTCAATGACCCCCATCTCGATCAGGTTTTCGTTCAGTTTCCCTGATCCTCGAGCAAATGCTGAGATGGCCCCTTGTTTTGCTTCTGGACATATATCTAACTTCACATTAACTTCTCCCATTGCCCGTCACACACAGTTTTTAACTGTTTTTGACGTAAATAAATAAATAAATTTTAAATCTACCGATCAGAGTAGTCGGCAGCTAGAACTCTACTCCAGGCAGCAGCAGAATCCAACATAACTATGTAGCTGGTATCGAAACTCGTGCTTCCGACAAGAGTCGAACTCTAGGCACTGCAGTTATGAACCGAGTCATATAAGTGAGTTGATTGAATAAGTCATTTTCATAATAGAACGTGTCCAAAAAGTGATCAGAAACGTAAGCCGTTGCTGTGGAAGTTGGCGAGCTGAAAGCTTTCACGTTTAAGTTATGTAAACTGAGACAACACACTCGTGTCCCAAAGAAAGTTCCAAAGAACTTCTGCCGCTTTTGTTGCACAGAAAGGGATAGCACTTGTTAAAACAGACATTTCCATCCATTGTAATCATTTTCTATAGAAGCGCTCAACAGAGCAAGCGTTCATGGTTCACGAAATGATCGTCCAAGCATGAATCTTCTCTATTTTACACACAATGTCATTGTATAATGAAATTGAATAAATTTTTGTGCAGAATATTTACTTTATTAATAAATGAGTCTGTTTACGTTAATGTTAACGTACACTGTGAATGATACATCAATGTTGCGTAATAAAAGTACGTCTTTTGTCGTCACGCCTACGCTGTTTTCAATACGAATGGCGCTTCACTCCTCCATCCATTCTACCGCTTCTAGATCTACTCACTCAGGGTCTGTTACCACTGTTCCAGCCCTCGCCCCCCCCCCACCCGCTCGAGACGCCCTCACCCCCCCTCCGCTGCCCTCGGCGCGTCGCCCTCCAAACTCCCTCGAGGAGGAATTAATAAAGTGAAGTTGGTGTCGGCCGGCGCGGCGCCCGCGCCACCGCACTGCCGCACCCGGCGCGGCCCTCCCCCCCCAACCCCCTCCCCCGCCCCCCGCCCCTCGGCCCGTTCTTGGAACGCGCTCAAGGAGCCAGCGCGCATCCTTCCGCAAATAGTTTGTAATCTAAGTTTGTCACTGCCGGAATATCCAAACCCATGTAATCTCTGTTTATTGTCGCCAGTGACGGAATAGTTAGGAGCTCTCGGGTTATGTTGGCTTGCTGTGTTTGGCGGTGACTTTCAGATCCCTCTGGGTGCATGATTCCCGTCGGAATAGTTCACAGCGGTTCTCAAATTAGTTCTCCTTGTAAACAGCGGTTGAGGTTTTCTGTAAACTTTCGCATCAAGCTCGTGAGTCAATAGATATATTTCTGAAAATTATAACGCGTAAATCACATTTTAACTAAACTTACGATAAATTTCTTTTTTAAAGATTCACCAATAAATAAAGTGTTACAAATTATGTAATATCGTGTTCTTGATAACGACTGTGATTATCAACTGAAATTTTGAGAATCGTCCACGAACGAACAAGCATTCAAAAGATCTCGTTTTAAATGTTTTTGTTATTAAACCATATGTTCGAATATTGTGAGGTCAATTCGCCTTTGAACCAGGACGATACTCACAGACTTGCATGCAAATGAATGAGTTTCAAAATCAAAGGAACGATGCGCTTATTTTTTACAGTGACAAAAAAGAACGCAAGTTAGGGAGAGAGGGAGGGAGGAATGGATGGATGGGAGGTCCGCCAAAAAATAAATCGGGTACACTATGGGTCTCTGCAATTTTTGAATGCGGATATGAAACCAGACATCAAAAGGAATTGTCAATAAACGAAAATAACTCTGAAACGTCAGTCAAAGTTCATCAAAAAAGTTGAAATTAAAATGTTAAAAATATCAAATTAATATTCTTTGTAAAATAACATATTCCTATTGATAATGCAATTCCATTAAACATCTTTACTCAGTTCACAATTCAACATCAGGGTGGAGGATTCACGTGTTTTGTTGAGCTTATGTCCCTGAAAAAAAGCGCTCTTTTTCTCTCGTCGCGTCTCGTCTCCCCGCGTGTTCAATCCCCTCCCCAGCCTCTCATCCCCTCCCTTTTCGCCCCCTTCCCCCGCCCACTGACCCGCCCGGGCACTCGCTGGCGAGGAAATCCGCGCCTATAACTGTCTGCGCTCGGCTGCGCCGGCCCATCTCTTTACGAGCCGCGCACTTACGTGCTTAACGCCTCCGTAACGCAGTTTCGGGCATATTTTCGAGTGATTTAATTTGGAGCTCGGCTCGCGAATATTATTGTTATTATTCATGACATAATTAACGCCAAACGCGCTATTACGAACGCGGGCGCGGTGGCGGTAGCCAATGTTTTGCTGCCCCGAGAACATTTGCGGTTCATTAGTGGGGAGGGCCTGCGCAGGAGTTCGCACCACGCACGGTTACCAACCTACCCGCGTTTAAATGGATCTCCCGACGACGACTGTGAGTGTGGGCGGTTGCTGGGTGTGACAGAGCGAGTGTTGCAGCGGAGTTTGCGTCTTAAGCGCATTGGCTCTCGCGTTTGATCGAGTTTCACGAAAGTGGCGGAGTGTGGTAATAAGCAACCGGTGAGTTTTGCGTGAAAAGCTTTTCTTAGGGAAAACGCCGAAAGGGAAACTTCTAGAATTAGGAAAATTGGAAAATAAGTTGATGGGGTTTCCAAAACGTGCATTTAAATATCTTCTGGAAGTTCAGATCTGGAGACGTGTTGCAGAGAAATAGTAAAAAATAGAAGTGAATTTCATTAATGATTTTTTTTATTTAATGCATTCATTCTCAGCTTTAACTTCTTTTTGCACACGTTGTATATAACACCCCAGTGTCACTGCCCTGAGGAAGCCTGCGACATGTCAGGCGAAACGTCGACCTCTCAGCCAACGACGCGGTGTCTCCCGGATAGCCAAGAATTTTTCACTTCTTTTTATTTTTATATTTTAATTCATATACTTATCCGTAACCAATATAATTTTACTTCCTGATTATTTTCCGTATTGTCCGTAAATAATTTTGATACCCTAGCATTGTTTTATCACATAGTCTCAGATGTTCTAGCACTTTTCGTTTTCGCAAATTTAGAGTGGTCTTAAACACCAGACTCACAAATATTTCGAAAAATCGAAGCAGCCGAGAGGCAACCGAAACAGGCATCATTCTTCAGAAACTAAGTTTTTCGACAGTTGGTTTTAAATCCTGCTCATAACTTCCAACGCACAACACGTTGATTTTAATTTTTAACACTTTAAAATTTAAGTAGTAACGTAAGAATTGTAACTAAATTAGCATGGACGTTTTGTGAACACATTATAACGTTTAACCACTCAATTCAAAGTGCTGATTTGTTAAAATTACTGAAAAAATATTGAGAAATTGAGAGCTAATATTAAAAAAATCGATTAATCCATCCCTCTTTACTTTTATAACAAATAATTTTATAAACTGATGAAAACGGCACATAAATTAATACGTGAATGTTGTCTTTGACCACCAACATTCAAGGGCAATTGAATAACTCGCTGCATATGGTATCTTTCATAATGATTTATAATACAAATAATTCCTCTCTTAACAATATAGTGAACTTGTTAAATGAATAATTATTTGTAATCAAAATTAATATGGAAGAAAGCATATACAGTGAGCTAATCAATTTTGCTTGAAAATTGTTGACCAGAGGAGACATATAAGTATCAAGAAAATTAACAGAGAAATATAAAATAAAACGATAAGTTCATAAAAATGAGTGTTTGAATAATAATCGTACGAAGTCGGTGTGGAATTATTTGTAATCAAAATTAATATGGAAGAAAGCATATGCAGTGATTAATCAATTGTGTTTGAAAACTAACAAGAAAACATAAAATAAAACGATAAGTTCATAAAAATGAGTGTAGTATTAATAATCGTACGACGCCGTTGTGCTGTAAGCGTCGTGCTACCTGCTAGCGTACGTGCGAAGGGGAAATCGCCCCGTTTTGGGGCGCGTGATGCCATCGCCAGCGAAGTGCCTCGCTGCTGGCCCTCGCATCGCGTAGTGGAGGCGCAACCCGGGAGAGGCGCGACATGTTTGCATTTTATTCGCGCCCTGACCTGCGGCGACGCGTTCAATTCACCGCTTTGTGGCGGGCGGGCGCGCGCGTCACGCGTTTAATTGAAGGTCCACGCGCGACGCGGCGGATATGAGACCCTTTAGCGCCTACCCCCACCCCGCTCCACCCCCACGGCCAGCGCCCGTGCGGCGGCCAGGAAATCACGTTCGCTTTGCGGGGTTTCAGAACCAGGTAATGCATGGTGATGAATTCAGGTGGTGCTCTTCAATAGAATGATTTCTTCTTCCATTTCTTATTTTTATTTCTTACGTTGAACAAGTTTTCCTTGTTAAAGATATCATTTTTACGGATACATACAACAAAAATTAGAAGTTTTTAATTTTTATTTTCTTGGTTCAGAGTTTTTTGCTCATTAAGATTACACTACTGAGGGATTTAAATTACCCAGAGAATTTAATTGTTCAATTCCGATTTGAATTGCGCAGCTGTAATAGGTCTTCGGTAGCTGCGTTGTATCATCGTCGATCGGGAGATTCTACTGCTCGTGAACCGACAATGGCGCATTTTAGGACAAAAGCTAGTTGCAGGGTCAGATTCCACCATTGTGTGGAGGGCCGGCACTAATTGTGGCCGAGTACTCTGATACGCGGTTTTTCCAATACCAGGTGAATGCCGGAGCAGTTTCATTAGAAACTGTCCACGGAATGCTCATTATCCTTTCTTCCTCGTAGTTGTTCTCTCCTCTCCCCTCACACACGCACACACACACACACACACACGTACGTACACGCCCTTCACTAGCACTGATGTCGAGTAGTAGGGAGCGTAGAGGGGCGGTGACCACTGGGAGAGAGAACCGGAAGATAAAACCCGCAAGTCAGCATGTAAATTGGCTTCGAAGATTACGTTCAGCAACATAAAAACATCGCCACTTCCCGGGATACAACACTCATTAAACATAGGAGATCAATGTTCACAACAGTTCACGCTCTCGGAAACGCGAATCAATCGGTCAATACACAGAATTGGCCAACACACAGAATTGGTGTTTCATACATAACACTAACGCAGAAATTTAACAAAGTTATATTTGCGTTGTGAGTAGCTTAAACTTCAGAGTATCAGAGTGACGAGGACGTCTCTTTTAAAACGGCACCTCTATTTAGAGTTAAGAAATGTTGGATAACATCGTGTACACAGAATTTATTTGTCGACTGGGATGGCACCTGCAGGTTCGCTGACCTCATTGACGTCGAACATATAAGAAAGTCCTAAATTAAAATTCTCAGCGAATCGCATTGCACATTAAGGTAGCATCATAGTCATGAAACGTTTCTTATTATATATTGTATTGCACGATATGATTTTAGAAATTACGAAATATTGACACAGGAATATTGAAAAATCAGACTTGTTGATCGTTTTATAAGAGCAAAATCACCATCATCTTCACCATCTTTGCTTGGCAAATGCAAAACGTCACCTTCCAAAACTGGAATGCGAATGGAATAAACCAGAAAAAAAAAGTTTTAATGTGCCTATTAATCACTTAATGCATAGATATTACTTAATGCATAGATATAAAACCTACGTCACAATTTATTCTAATAGATTACAACTCAGATCATTGTCCCATACCAATATCTACAAGTGCAAAGACAATAATATGGTCTCTGTTGAATCCATTAAATAAAAAATTAAGTATCGGAATATAAACTAAACAATTTAATTCCTCTCCAAACGTCGACCAATGAAATAGATGGAGCACTATCATTTCTTACAACGACCATACTTGGGACAGACAATGCAGCATCTTCGAAATCTATAAATCCAATTCATCTTTTCACGAATCCCATCCCACGTGTTATACTGATCCTCATATCCCTAAAACATCAAATTTGACGCTAGTAGGAGATACATCGCCTTCCTTTCTTAAAAGCGGAACTAAATAAAGCTACGGAACTAGTCTGCAACGCTCATCTCCTCTCTAAATTAAATAAAAATTCGTACATTCGGAAAGTCTCCCCCCCAATTAGAACTGAAGCAAAAATTACATACACGACCCCGAAAAGCTAGACGCACTCACAGCACACTTCAAATCTGCGTTTTTACAAAATTCATCACCCACCGAGAAAACACTTTTAGAGAAATTCCTAAATGACTCGTACATCACTACACAGATACCTATAAACTATATCTCTCCAGCCAACGTAAAGCAATTAATCAAGAAAATGAAAAACAAGTCTTGCCACGGAATAGATACCATATCTGACCTTGCTGTAGAACACCTTCCAACACATGTCCTTGCTTTTCAAACTACTATATTCAACAGTTGTCTCAAATTATTCCCATCAGGATGAAAAAAATCAATAGTAATTCCCATTTTAAAAGCCAATAAATCCCCCAAACTTTTCATCAAGTTTACAGACCAATTAGTTTGCTACCCAGCATTTGCAAAAAATTTCGAAAAGCTTATCTTAATTAGATTAAACGCCTACCTTGATACAATAAATGCAATTTTATAACATCAATTTGGATTGCGTTCTCTTCACTCATCAACACATCAACGTTTAAGAATTGTTGAAGAATTTGCTTTAGATTATCAGCGTAAACAATTCCGTGCAGCGGCCTTCTTAGAGTTGATTAGTTTGATGAAGTCTGGAACAATGGATAATTATTCAAGTTACGTAAACTACGACTTCCGAAATATCTGTTCCAAATAATCAAAAGCTCCTTGGATAACAGATACTTCACAGTAAAAAATTAGCAATACACTATCCTTACTTACCTCTATTCTAGCCGGCCTTCCCCAAGGGTCCCCCACCTCTTCAAACTTCGTTAGTATCTTCACAGCAGATATTCCTCAATTATCAAACCTTGCTACGGCTCTGTACGCTGACAACACAGCTATCTTCACGTCCAACAACTTAATCTCTGAAGCAATAAATGACCTGCAACAAGACTTAAATACCTTTTCTGAGTGGACAAAAAAATGGGGAAATAGTTAATCCCCTCAAAATGCGACCCTACTTTTTTTCCCTTCCTAAGAACAAATATCCCTTTCCCTTTAAAAGTAAATAATCACTTGCTTACATGGGCACCTTCAAATAAATCAACCAAACACCTAGGCGTCCTCCCGGATACTCATTTTACATGGAAACATCATAGACTGTATAAAACTTAGGTATCATTATATCATCTTATTAACAAAATCAAGTCTAAAAATTGAAAATTCTATTTGTTTATAAATCAGTCCTAAGACCCTCAAAAACTTACGCATCCCAAAGGGGGAGGGTACCGCTTCTTGCGTTATGAAACGCTTACAAACCTTCCAAAATCAAATGCTTCGTACAATTACCAATGCCCCATAGTATATAACCAATAGAAAACTTCACAGAGATCTAGACATAGAACCAATTACAAATTAAATTTCCACACTTCCGTCCAAATTATTTTCTAATCTCCAAACTGGCCCTTGCACAAGTCACTTTAACCTCGAAAAAATGAGCAGGACTCCTACAATAATTAAATTACGTCTCCCAAAAGATTTGTCCCGTTCTCCTTAATTTAGAAATATTTTACTTTACCTCTCACTTCATATCTTTCTTTCTTCTTACCTTCAATTTCACAAAATTAAAAACAATATTCATACAAGTAGCCAGTGGGGATGACCTCGATCAAAAATATGGGTATGATGGTGCGCTAATTTACAGTTACTAGTTTCTCGATCCACTATCGAAAGCTTATCCTCACCTTTAATGTGGTAATCCCACTGATCTGGTCAAATAAATATAAAACTGTTGTGTAAGTAAGGGGTGTGAATAAGGCAAGGAAAAGGAAAGAAAGATCGCGCGCTGTCCGTGGCCCGTTTGTTACGGTACTGCTCCGACATTTGTCTGGTATTGATCGGAGAAACCACAAACATCTGTCTATCAGAGATACCAACCACTAGAATATTTCTCCAGATGGCAACTGAATTCGACCTAGCTAT
This sequence comes from Gryllus longicercus, assembly GCA_038098605.1. Classification (NCBI taxonomy): domain Eukaryota; kingdom Metazoa; phylum Arthropoda; class Insecta; order Orthoptera; family Gryllidae; genus Gryllus; species Gryllus longicercus. Next base: position 126,821 of record JAZDUA010001172.1, on the reverse strand, counting down.
CTAGCTAGTGTCGACAATCCTGCAACCGTCGGGTCTCGAACAGAGAACCTCCCGGTAAGAAGCACTGCAGTGGTTTCAGTTAATGCACTGAGCCACCTCTCCTGGTTCGAGAGCTCAGTGGGCGTCACGTGTCCTCAGGCGGGGGGGGGGGGCAGGCGTGGACTCTTAGTCGCGCTCTCTGGAGTACGTGCTCTAGAACTCGCGCTCTGTAGAGTACTTGCGGAGGAGGCTTAACTTTCATTTGAGGTCGTAAGCAAGTAGTAAATATTGAAGCGGGCCTAGCAAACTGCAGTGGGTGCTCGGGGCCGCTCGCGCCCTCCGCTCTCTGTCCTGTAGAGTTTACCTCTGCCGCGCACCTCCGTCTAGCAGCCGCCGCCGCCGCCCTGTTCAGTCCCCGCTCCGCTTTTCTCAGTCACTCCGTTCCTTCCTATTTCTGCTTCCTTCTACCCGGACCCCGTTTGCGTCGAATTTGCATCGTCCATGCGTTTTATCTCGCTCATTTCTTTCCCATATGTTGGCAGTTTTCTCCCGTTGACTTATTTATTTTTCTCTATTATTACAGTTTTATTGTATTGCATATTATATTTCTATTTTACTACCTAGGCTTTATTTTTATCCTTTGAACACCATTTTTTAAAAACTTTTTGTCAATATTATATTATTTAACATCTATTTGGTATTTTATACTGATTTGGTTCTCCTCTGCTCTGACGCATACTACATTAGTTGCTAATTTTGTTCACATTATTTTCAAAGCATGCGCACGTTTTCTTGAGCCCCGAAATACCTACCCCGCCCCCTTCACTAATATTAATTGAATTAAAACTAAATGGTAGTTACTAGCGTTGTTGAAAAAAATCTGATAACTAGAAATGTTCGCACTCGTGTAATAGATACTCTTTTGCATCTAAAAATGAGATTCAGCCCTGATTAAAGAGTCCTGTCGCGACAGGTCGTCAAAATAACCATCCCCTTCTCCCCTCTCGCATCTAACAAAATGAAAGATCAAGACAACGTGCGCTGATAATACCGGGTTCGTTTTTCATTCCACGCAATCCACTAGCATGTCTGCATTCCCCAACACTACGACTTCACGCGTACTCCCGACCTTCGGCTACCTCCTGTCTTCGCCTCGTCCTCGTCCTCGTCGTTGTCCTCCCTCCGGAGCCCCTCACCGCCCCCGGCGCCCGCGCTGCCCTCTGCCGCGCGGGCGTGCAAATGAAGACAACTGTTACGAGACGCGCGTAATATGTACAGTTCTCAAATTGTGAGCTGAGCGCGTGGCGGGGTCCTGGGAAGGGGAGCGGGGAGGTCCTTCGGGGCCCGGGAGACGACGCCGCGAGCAACTCCAAGATGTTTAGAGAGGGGAGCGTGCGCAGGGCACGGAGGACGGGGAGGGAGGGCGGTGGGAGAACAAACACGGGCGCCTCTGAGGACAGCGGATCCTCAGCATCGAGACCCCCCCCCCCCCTGCCGCCCCGCCCCGCCCCCTTCGGTGCCCCGCGGCGCGGCGTGTGGAGCTCTGCACGAAGCTAAACGACACTTCTGCTAAGACGCTTCTGCTCTGCTCTGCTCTGCTCTGCTCATCCTCCTGCGCTAGATCAGGCAGAACACGCGCGGGCGGAGAGGGAATTAGAACGGGCTGAGTCAATGCAGCTTCATTTGCACGACCCGCAAGGGACTGCGCGGAGGTAGATGACAGAAATATGAAGCAGTGTCACTTTCAACTCCCTTTCTATTGAAATTATTGAAACAACAGGAAATGTAGCAAATGGTGTTTACTTTTAATGATTCGTTATTGTTAGTTCTTGTCTTTTATTCGGAGATCGATATAGTATGCTACATAATTGTCCTGGAGCGAGGGGACCGTCGTTACGAAGGAAATATGAAAATAGTTGAATGATAATACACGTTTCCTCATGAAGGGAATTATGGGAAGGAAATATGAAAAGACGAATCGAGTCAAGTTAACATGCAATTAATTAGTAAATAGGTAATCTTAATCAATAAATCTAATACTAACTTAATATATTTTTTCAATTAAATTTTACTAATAAATACAACCTTAAGTTCTCAAGCCATGTGAAGAAGACTATTTGATTTTTGGATTGGTTAACTTTCTTGTGTTACCGGTTGCGTCCTCTGCTGCGATCATTAGTCCGTTTGTGTGGTGCATTATATATCCGGAGATGTGGGGATGTTCTTCATACTACTGAAACGTTAAATTTGGTGACAACCAAAACGTCGGCTGGGGGGGGGGGGTCTTTCCAGGCCCCCAGACAGGGCCTCTTGATGTGTGTGGAAGTGTAGTGCATGTGACTGGGGTGTAAGAAGAGAGTGGATAGGGCGCGGAAGATGAAGAAAAGATCGCACGCGTTCCTGGCCCGTTATTTTGGTTATTGCTCTGGCGTTCGCCGCTAGAGGTCTTCTACAGAGAGTGGCTGAATTCGACCTCGCTGTCTCTGTTGACATCCACTGCCGTCGGATCTCAATCCCTAGGACGTCCCTATGACAACGCGCAGTGCTTGTTCTTGGAAAGATCTCTTCCCGGGCCGTGGCGTGAGGGGGATTGGCGTGGCGGGGATTGGCGTGGCGGGGATTGGCGTGGCGGGTATTGGCGTGGCGGGGATTGGCGTGGCGGGGATTGGCGTGGCGGTGATTGGCGTGGCGGGGATTGGCGTGGCGGGGATTGGCGTGGCGGGGATTGGCGCGGCGGGGATTAGCGCGGCGGGGATTGGCATGGCGGGGACGAGCCATGGCTTCCCCAAACTGCCAAGTCAAAAATGGGAACAATGTGAGTTTGATGACAATAATGAAAATAAAATGTTTTGTTTTACTAGATCCCTTGAAAACCTCCCAGGAAGCCTTACCCCCCTCTCATCAATCTGCTCCTCTGCGCACTTTTGTGGAATCAATGGTGGTACTGGTGCCCTGCACTGACGCCAGGGTATGAATTTCCAAGCACACCTGCAAAACCACCTCTTCTTGCAGTAAATACTCCTAAATGTTCCTGCGTTTGTGATGTGCATTTATTAAGGCAGATTAAAAGACGGCTGCGAAATAAAGGACTTCTCATGCATTGTCAGTAGTCTATTATTTAGGGAAGTGGTGCTATGTACGGTGATCAGAGGAGGGAGAACACAGAAGGGGTCAATTACAGCTACCCAAAACATTCCTCTGCAGTCGTTTTTTAATATATTTTATTTCACTGGAATTCCAACATCAGAATAATTTGAAACGAGTACCTCCTACAGCACACAAACGAGCTCCTTTCACACCCGAATGAAACTCACATGTAGTTGTTTTACCCAAGGCAACACATGAGAGATCTTGCCGAAATCACCCAATCTGTTCCTTAGAAAGCCAATTACACGGGTTGGCATACGTCAGCTACACGACGTCTTTATGTTGTGTAAATACATTCCATTTCATGGGAAATAAAAATGCATATTGGATACACTAGGAATAATATTCCGCGTCTCGTAATTAATTTCTTAGTGAAAAGGGCTTCAGATTTGCAGAGCCGGCGGCGGTGGCGGCGGCACAGATCTCAAATCGAAGGCGCGCGCGGTGTTTCTCCGGGTGGGGGTGGGGGTGGGGGGGTGGGGGGCGGAGCGGAAGAGGCGCTGAAAGGTTTGAGGCGCGCACATTCAGCCGTCAGCGCCAAGAGCCGGCGCGGCTCGCATTTTGCCCCTGAGCAGCGGCCACTATTCACAGACGAACCGGCGCCGTATTGAATGCCTTTCAAATTGCATATCACGCGCGCGCGCGCGTGGCTGCAGGCTCAGCGGCGTAGGGCGAGGATTCCGCGGAATAGCTACATCGCGCGGGTTTTGTGTCGGCTGCGTTGCCAGCGCGAGTTGTTGCGAAGGACTGAGGAGGCCTGTCTTGCTAGTACGTATACACCGTGAGGAAGGATGGCTCTATGCTGAAATGAAATGTGCGGATAAAATCATAATGTGGAACCGTATGCAAGAATTTTGTGTTCTTTTTGTGCCAAATGCGAATCAGTTGCTGTTAATTAAATGTGAATGACAAGATGAAACTTAACATGAACATAGTGCTTGATTTAATTAATGAAACGTTTTCTTTGGTGTAATTATGTCAATGTTTGAAGTGAGGTACACAACAAGGCAAGTACTTTTCATTATTTTGTAAGTAGATGAGAGATCTTGCATAAATTAAATTTTCTTTAAGATCTGTTTAAATATCATCATCATTATGCTTATGAATCATTTTATGTAATTTCTTCTAAAATATGTTTCTTGGACATACTCAGCCTTTTTTCATGCGAAAAGAATTGTACTAAGCTTCTAACTTTCTTAATGGATACAATGCATTAAAGGCTATTGAATATATGATTTATTTACATTGTATTAATTTGTGATTAAGATTGTAACGCATCCTCATAGAATATCTTACAAATGCAAATTTTAGATAACATTGCAGTTTATAGATTCTTCCAAACACAACAGAGCATCGTCTCACCGCGTGTTGCATCTTGGCGTACGTGGAAGTCATATATTTTCCGAGCAAAAGTATTTCAATCCATCTCACCAGTATATCACTATTACCTCATGTTTCAAAAGTCACAAATGTTTCTCCTCTCTAGTTGTTTCCCTTTTGTTGAATTCACGTACGGAAGAGAGCGTTCGATAATAATCTTTATTGTTCTCGCGAAGAACTTTTTAAAGCACATGCTCCGGTAATTTGTCATCAACTAGAAGACCATTTCACAGAAGAATTCTTTCTCTTCCGGGAACAATACTGACTCATTTATCAAAGAGATGTGTGAACGAATGAGCAGGTAAGGTAATGGAGACAGAGAGGGTCATGGACAAAAGTGAACTGGCAGACCATGTGTTCACGTCTCAAATATTTTATAATGGAGTAATTCCTTTTCAGAAGTTTGAATCCGGATAGTTTCGTTAATAGTTTTAATTAAAACTGACCTGTAGGTCTTAATCAGAATCAGGGAGTTATCTTGTTTAATAACCTTATCAATTAAATTTTATTATATATTATACCACTGTTTTTTTTTCTGCAGAGGGTAATTTCAGAAATGGTTTTGACTCTGAATATTGTCAAATATATGCAAAATGTACGGTATATTCTCTTAATGAATCTCTTTTCTACAATCTTAATCCTGCAGAGTAGTGGAACTTCTAAGGAGTCATGTCTTGGAAATTAGTGCTTTATGTAGTAAAATATTGATTTTAGTCTCAACTTTGCAACATTTAAATATTTAATGAGTCTGAAGTTCTTCTGTTGCACCATCTTACTCAGAATCGAACATAATATAATTGTAACACATCCGTCCGTTTGCTAGGCGAGCGCGGCCGCCGCCGGCGCGCCGCGTTATCAACAGCGAAGGGGTGACGCCCCTACCTGAGGTTACGGCGACGAGCGCGGACAGAACGGCGGACAGAACGGCGGACAGGACGGCGGACAGGACGGCGGACAGAACGGCGGACGGAACGGCGGACAGAACGGCGGACAGAACGGCGGACAGAACGGCGGACAGAACGGCGGACAGAACGGCGGACAGAACGGCGGACAGAACGGCGGACAGAACTGCGGACAGAACGGCGGACAGAACGGCGGACGGAACGGCGGACGGAACGGCGGACGGAACGGCGGACGGAACGGCGGACGGAACGGCGGACGGAACGGCGGACGGAACGGCGGACGGAACGGCGGACGGAACGGCGGACGGAACGGCGGACGGAACGGCGGACGGAACGGCGGACGGAACGGCGGACGGAACGGCGGACGGAACGGCGGACGGAACGGCGGACGGAACGGCGGACGGAACGGCGGACGGAACGGCGGACGGAACGGCGGACGGAACGGCGGACGGAACGGCGGACGGAACGGCGGACGGAACGGCGGACGGAACGGCGGACAGGCGAGGGGGTTTTGAGGCACCGACGCGAGTGTGTTGCGGAGCGTTAACGAGGCGATGATTCGGGGAAGCTGGTGGTGTGGTGTCGGTACCAGGAGGAGAGACGGTTAACGGAGTCTTCGAACGTAGTGTAGCTTCGTTAGGGGGAAACTGAACTGTGCTCACGCGTATATTGGAGCGTCAACCGCGGCCCCTGGCCTCTGCATTCTCCGCGTCGTCGAGTGCGGCCCTGATCTGAGAACGGTATCCGGGCTTTTGGTGTTATATATATATATATATATATATATATATATATATATATATATATATATATATATATATATATATATATATATATATATATTTGTCAGCACGAACTGCCACAATTGCGTGAAGCCTGGAGTTCGCTGTAGAGAAGAGGACGGTACTCGTAGGGGTGCGTGACGCAGTCATGAAGACTCGATGCCCAAGGCTCCGTTCTCACTAATGTTCAGTAATAACTCCCGCATGAATATTTCTGAAACTGTAAAAATCTGAATGTTGTGGATCTTACATACTGAAATTGTTTTTTAGGTGAACGTACGTTAAAAATTCGAATTCTTTTCCAAGTTATGACGCGGTCATACAGACTCGGTGCCCCAGGCTCTGTTCTCTTCAGTAATGACTCTTTCATGATTAAGATTTCTGAGACAGTAAAATTCTGATTGTTGGTATCTTGCATAGTGAAATTGATTTTTAGGTGAATGTATGTTAAAAATTCGTATTATTTTCCACGTTGTTACAAGAAATGGCTTTTCTAAATGATTCACGATTCTTAATGCATTTGTCTCCATTTAAAGTCTTGCTATAAAAAATGTTTCACAAATAATGAAATATTTCTTTACCTCAGTAGATTTGGCGTAGTTAGGGGCACCATTAACAAGTTAGAGGTTGTCTGTTTGTGGCAGGACGCAGACTGCGAGAAATGTTTGATTAAATAGTCATCGTAGTGTAAATATGGTCTCAGGTTACGCCCACTGGTCTCAGGTTAGCAATACAAATTTAGCTGTTGGTGTGTGAAGCAGCAGAGTGGATATGAAAGGCAAAGCATGGTGAAGGATTCACAATGTTTGACCACTCGCATTAATAGATTTTTTGCAAATTTCTTACTTCACATTTCGTATTTAATACCTTTCCATTTGCAAATCCATTCCTTGTAAAAAGAAAAATTGATTTTTAGACATTTGAAGTATAAAATAATGAATTTTCCAAGATTGGATATTGTTTATTACACTTAGAATTAGAGTTGATGGATGGCATGAATGAGATTTGCATAAATTTCCCACTGCACATTTATTACTAGTAAAAAACTGTTTTTGGTTGTTTATCTGTAGGGTATATAATGATCTCTGGATACTTTTCTTTTTTGTGTATATTTAATATTGTTAATTTTTTTTGTTATTTAAGGGTTAATGGTACGGCCAGTCAGCCAGTATTTTTTGCAACGAAAGTCCTATTATATATTCATTTCTGCGGTCTCGAGTTCGTGGTTGTTTTTTTCTAATGTTCATAGAGCCACGACCGCACGAGCAATCACAAAACGATTTGCAGTGATTTTTGTTCGTTTCCATAATATGAAAGAAAATTTTTAAAATGAGAAATTGATTTTACCACGTAGGTGAGATAATCAGAATTTAGTATAGAATAATACTACAAAATTGTAAAATTGAAGTATTGTTAAGAGAAACTTGTTTATATGAATTACTGTTATCCACCTATCATTTATGAGGACCGAGAGAAAGCGAAGTATATGTGAAAGAGGTGTCAGAGGCTGAAATTTCATTTGTGACGTATACTCATAAAATAAAACTCAGACGTTGAGAAAAGAAAGATAAATTATTGGAGAGCAGATTTGCGGTATGAAATTAGTATTATTAAGATGGTCTACATGTTTTCAAATGCTAGTCCTATATTTAGATACAGTGGTGAACGCTTGTCTTTCCCAAGAAACTTCACGGATTTTTACAATCTCTAACGAGCAACGTACTTGGCGGAACCGCAACTATCTCCAGTTGTGAACGCAGTTGTCACGCTGACAGAGATCTCATCTCGTTGGAACAGTTGCGAGGATGTTAATTTATTTTGCGTCTTTGGGACATGAACTTTTGAAATGAGAACGCATCAAACTTCAGAAACCATTTACTTTCTATAACTGAAGGATTTACTGTGTTCATGTAACATAAATCCATAAATTAAACCAAACACGAAATAATCTTAAGTTACTCCGAAAAACTATAGAGTCACAGAGAAAATTTGAGAATTAAATTTTAGAGATTCATACTAATGTTAAATATAAAACAGTGACTGAACATTCAGAAGTTGTACTTTAAATGTCGAGACATTTATTATAAATATTAAGCACTATTGCACCATAAAGCAATGCCGTCCTACCTGTTCGCAGTAAAAATAATTTGTTTTATTTGTGGGCCGACAGGGCCTTCTGTACAGACTCCCGGCGCCGAAATCTTACGTAAAGAATATTGGTTCTTGCGCATATAGGATTGTAAAAATTATCATCACTTCTACAAAATTAAATACTCATTTTTTCTAAAACTATGTATAATTTAGCCCTCTGGTGATTATCAATAGCACAAACACAAAAATACAAAGACTACAACAACAATACATAAAAAAATCATATTTTCGATTCTCATTCGATTTTTATTCATGTTTTAATACATCCATTGGAACTAAAATCACTCTTGGCCATGATTTCCTTACTTTATGATTACATAATAGTATTATTTCTGCTCCAAATTTTGGCCTTCTTACATATCAAAAATTTTAGTTTCGATGGTCAACTTCCCTTTTCTCGTTCATCACAATACTTTCAGGGCGTACTGACATTCCATTTCATTTGCCTTCAAATCCCTATTATACTGCCACGTAGTCGGCCTTTGCGACTTCGGTAAAGGTGGGCCGTCTTACCTTTAGACTAGTTCAGAAGGTAGAAATGTGGCATGAATACAAGGATTAATGGACAGATGTTGCGATTGAAATAAAAAAAAATATAATGAGGTTATCATAAAGTTTTAATACGTCGCCTGGTTTCACGCAGTACAGATTTCTCATTCTTGAAATTTCATTCATTCCATGTCCATTCCTTCGCAAAAATTCACGTCACAAAAAATACTTTACTCGAAATTTCTCTTACAAATTAAAATTAACTTCCTTTTTCACATCTCAACCTTTCTGCGACACGAGCGGTTCCCCATGGCACCTCTGATTACTACCCAAGTTCTAAGGTATCTCCCCAGCAGTTCATCTCTCGCGCTTCTCAATTGTTCCTGGATGCGCAGTAGTGTTCGAAAACCCGTTTCTTCTTCATGCGCAGCGTACCCCATTTCGCCTCCTAGCCACCGCGATGTTTTCCTGATTGGCCGATTGTCTATCGATTCCCGCTCTCTTTACTCTTTGATCTCTGATCCTTTCGTAATTTTTTGGGATTTTACCGATCTTCACCGATATTTATCACGTGTTCATTCTTTCATTACATTACACAACTTTCCCTCATCGTATTGCATTTTTTTAATACTATCATTTCCTTGTTATAAACTTATATCTTCAATGAGCGAGTCGAAGTTCATTTTTATTCGTCAAGGCGTATATTTATTAATACTTCCTTCAAAATTAAAATTTATTAAAGCCATCAAATAGCCCGTCACAGATGGAAATATTTTCGACGTAAGGAAAATTGATAGGTCGAGTTCTGATCTGTCTGGAGGACGATCCAGTTGCTGCCTGCTCTGATCGGTAGTTTACCGTGGTTTCTTTGATTTACACCTGGCAAATTCCAGAGCAGTACCCTAACAAACGGGCCACGGACCGCGTGCGATCTCTCCTTCCCATTCCATGTTCTATCTTCACTCCTTACACACTCTCATACTAACATGCAGTACACTACCACACATGCCGGGAAACCGGTCGGGAGGTTAGAGCTTGTCCCGGCTGGTGGGGGATACCTAGTTGGGAAAAACCTCGCCAGCACTGGATCTCGCCAACCAGTGGGTCAAAATCACTGCCACCTCTCGAGCGAAAAAAACATGCTCTATACTTACGGGACAAATGGCCTTAGCTGTCGACACGCCCGGAATCACAATCAATCAATCATCTACTGGCAGTTTGCCAATTCATTCAAAATATCAAACAAACGCTTGGCGTTCGGTCTTTCGAGCACCTTTCGGTGCTGCTGCCACGCGGAGCAACGGCGAACCCCATTGCTCTTAATGAGGTGCAGTTTTCATTGGGCGCGCGGAGCCAATCCGCAGCTGTTATTGTAAAGCACCCGGCTCCACGCCGCTCGCCTGAGTCCAGTTTTATTTGTAGAATAGATCGCTGTTAACAAGGCCTTGTTTGTAATGACGATGTATGTGTCCCTGGGGGAAAAAGAGCTTCCCTTCATAACCAATTCAAACAGGTGATTTGTACGGATATTCCGTGTTGGACCTCGGCCGTTTGCACCCGCCTTCGTTAAATATTTAGATAGCGCAGCGCCGGGCGTGACGACGCGACGCGAGGGGAGGGGGCGGTTTTGCTTTTCTAGTCTGAATTAATAGATGCGATATTGTAACATTCCTGGCACAATGCGGAGGACACCCAACGAATCGGAGCTCCATTTACACATGTGCAAACAACATTGCATGTTCGGTGGATTTCTTAAAGTGGTCGTTTGCTTTCTCTGTCGTCGTGGGGTTCTCATTTTGTGAGTTTCATTACGCGAGTCATCCATATACCAGTGAAGTACTGTAAATACTTGCAAATCCGCCATTTGCGGAGATAGGAGTATGCTCGGAACTCAAAGAAGGTCGGATTATCAGAAGAAAATATAATGCATTTTATTTAATATACTTATAAAAAAAGTCTGTGTAAAACAAACTACAGATACAAATACACTAAATTACATATATAATTTTCTTTGAAAAAATCGTGAACTTTTATTTGTGAGGAGTACGAATTTACACTTAGCTGCTATGTTCCTCCATTTCTTAATCCAGAAGATCGTTCTGTTAGTTGTATTGTAGAACGACATCAAATTCTCCGACGGCTTGGGTATCTGAGACACATATGCAAAAGAAAAGAAATTGATTAGTTTACAATGACACGTCAATTACGTCCAGCTGGCGATCATGTCGGTCCTTGCACGCTCTCTAACAAGATGGGTCGGATCATCCAGAGCGTCGCATTAACCGAGGGATTATCTACTAAAATGGAAAAATGTTTGAAAATTCATTTCCTCATTTAATAAAACTTCGACTGATTCCGTCTTTAGTACACATTTCAAAATGACGACTTCACATTTAGCAATTATAAAAAAGGGCATTGTATATTTGCTTAAGTTTCAAGTACGAATATTGTATTATGTGAAACGAAATTTAGTGATACAAAGAATGAAATATGCAATACACTAATTATGAAGCTTACGTGACCGTGATACCAATGAAACGAGAAATATACAGAAACGGAAAATTGCACATTAATACTACAAAATGAAAAAATATATTACGGAGAAAATTCATAGAATTAATAGTAGTGGTAATGGTAAGTGTTAAATTAACAGCAATTAATACTAGTGGTACAGAAAAGTAGCGGATTTCTACCTGCAGCTGTCTGTTCGCAACATTCCTCGCAACATTGACTCGTGCGTAGCGTCCATAGCACATTAGGCGAGTTTTCGCACTTCACAGCGTACAGCAATCGACTGCAACCTTGGCATCTGCAGATACACAAAACCGATGCGGCGCTTGAACTGCGCATGCGCAGACGAGCAATAGAGCTCTCGATAGCTGCAACGCGTCGACGAGTAAAAACTCCCTCATGACCCATCACCCTGTGCGCTTCTCGCTGCCCCTCGACTTCTCCCGGCCGACGAACTCCGCCGCGCCCCACCATTCGCCACCCGCGAGCCGGGGGAGGCGCGCTGTGGACAGTTGCGAGCGGAAATTCTTTCGACGCGAGCGCGCGCGTGCGTGCCGGATGCAGGATTTTCTGCGGCCTTAGGGGGCAGTGGACGCGGAGGAGTTGGTGGGTAGTGGACTCGGGCAAACAGCGCCACCCACCCACCCACCCACCCACCCACCCGCCCCACGGTGGGGCCAAATGCCAAAAAGCTGGTCAAAAGTCGAAAGCGTTGTACGATTTGACTGAAACTTTGTATTCAGAGGTTTATGATCATTCTAATTAATAATCTGTAATAAAAATTCCGAAAAACAAAATGGCGGACCAATATGGCGGATAAAATTATCAAAATTTTGTATTTTTAACACAAAATGATCATACTTATAAGTAAAAATGAGTTCATTCGGGTTTTTAAGGATGCTGATTAATAATCTTGAATGAAAATGCCAAAAAAAACAAAATGGCGGACCAATATGGCGGACAAAATCATTATTTTCTTCATTTTTAACACAAAATGATCGTGTTTAAAATTAAAAATGAGTTCATTCGGGTTTATAAGCATGCTGATTAATAATATTAAATAAAAATGCATAAAAAACAAAATGGCGGACCAATATGGCGGACAAAATTACCATAAGTTTGTATTTTTAACACAACATTATTATGTTTATAAGTAAAGAAGAGTTAGTTTGAATTTTTAAGGATGCTAATTAATAACCTTGAATGAAAATGCCAAAAAACAAAATGGCGGACTAATATGGCGGACCAAATCATCAATTTTTTCCATTTTTAACACGAAATGATCGTGTTTATAATTAAAAATGAGTTGATTTGGGTTTATAAGCATGCTGATTAATAAATATTGAATAAAAATGCTAAAAAAACAAAATGGCGGACCAATATGGCGAACAAAATCATCAAAAGTTTGTATTTCTACATGTTGCACGCGCTACGAAAATTTGTCACAGGCACTAAAACGGCAGCTACGGGCAGCTGTTGTTTTGTGATTCTCACAGAGAATAACATTTCGAATAATGTCATGTTAAGTTTTTAGCCCCGCACGACGGTGCACATAGTTATTTTTCATTTTAAACACAAATTTTTGATTATAGCATTTTCATTTTTCGCCAACAATCAACGTTAATTATTACATTAACAAATTATTTTTAAAAAAATTAAGTATACATATTATGTTTCTACTTACTCTCAGGAATAGATTCCATTTTGTTTTATTGAATTCGGCCGACTGCACGCTTCTCTATCCTTCGAAACACAAAGGTTCTGAAAACACGTTTCACAGCTGACCGATATCGATCGCTCGAGGCCCAACTTTGAACTGATCTCTTACCTCAAGTATAAGAGAGAAACCGTTACTAATTGCGGAATTCAACGGCCCAAATACCAACCTATTGAAGTAGCAACGACAAAATCCCTATCTAGTAACTTTTTTTTTGGACTTTTGGCCAGCTTTTTGGCATTTGGCCCCACCGTGCGCCCGCCCGCCCCGGCCAAACCCGACCGCCCACCCACGCATCCAAACCCACCAGCCAGCCCGCCCGCCCGCCCCGTCCAAACCTGCCCGCCCATCCAAACACCCACACATCCTACACACACCCACGCACCCACCCAACCAACACATCCACTCGCCCACTCGCTCAACAAAACTATTTTTTTTAAATTGCTTCGAAAAGAACACGTTTTAAAAATTCAGTTATTCTTCGTCCTTTTTATCCAGTTACAGTTTCAAATTACTAGTTCATTACCAAAGCATACTTATTTAGTGTCACACATGAAAAATTGATAAATAGATGCACATAAAACATGCTCCCTCGCAAGACAAATGCTCAGGACAGGCATCTAGCAACTGGAGTCTTGGTCGCAAAATGCGTCGCGAGGCTGAGATATGAATTCCGCTTGAGGAATGAGAGAGAAAGCTGTTTTTCCAAGTCGTGCTCGGATCTCGTTATTAATTAATTGAGACCACTTTGTGAGACGAATGGCGCGTCCGTCGCCGGGCGAGTGGGGACAGGGGCGCCTTCCGGACGGCCATTCGTCAGAGCCGGTCGCTCACACACGCTCCTCCCGCCACGCTCCCTCCCTCCGCCATGCTCCGCCCGCCGCCCGCACCGCCCCACACCCTGTCACGGTCCCCCGTCATGCACTCTCGGCCACGCTCCCTGCGCACCGCGCATACACGGCCACGCTACGCCCTCCTCGCTACGCCCTCTCACCACGCACGCTCGATAACGCTCTTCCACCCCGCCACACTCATCTCGCCACGCTCCCTCACCACCACACCCACTTTCCACGCGCCTTCACCACGCATGCTCGGCCACGTTCTTCCGATTCTGCCATCCCACCGTTCCCTTCGTTACGCCCCGTCACCACGCACGCTCAACCACGCTCCCCCACCCCTCCGCACCCACCTCGCTACGCTTCCTCACCACGCATGATCGGCCACGCACTTCCCACCACGCCACCCCCACTCCTCGCTACGCCCCCTCACCACGCACGCTCGGCCACACTCCCCCACCCCTCCGCACCCACCTCGCCCCCGCTTACTCTCACCATACCCACTTCGCCACAGTCCCTCGCTGCGCACGCTCAGCCACGCTCTTCCCACCTCGCCACCCCCCTCCCTCGTTACGCCTCATCACGCACGTTTGGCCACGCTCCTCCACCACGACACACTCATCTCGCCACGCTCCCTCACCACGCATGATCGGCCACGCACTTCCCACCACGCCACCCCCACTCCTCGCTACGCCCCCTCACCACGCACGCTCGGCCACACTCCCTCACCCCTCCGCACCCATCTCGCCCCCGCTTACTCTCACCATACCCACTTCGCCACAGTCCCTCGCTGCGCACGCTCAGCCACGCTCTTCCCACCTCGCCACCCCCTCCCTCGTTACGCCTCATCACGCACGTTTGGCCACGCTCCTCCACCACGACACACTCATCTCGCCACGCTCCCTCACCACGCATGATCGGCCACGCACTTCCCACCACGCCACCCCCACTCCTCGCTACGCCCCCTCACCACGCACGCTCGGCCACACTCCCTCACCCCTCCGCACCCATCTCGCCCCCGCTTACTCTCACCATACCCACTTCGCCACAGTCCCTCGCTGCGCACGCTCAGCCACGCTCTTCGTACCTCGCCACCCCCATTCCTTCCATACGCCCCCTCATCACGCACGTTCGGCCACGCTCTTCCCACCCCGCCACCCCCACTCCTACCCTCTCCTCGCCAACCACGCTCGGCCTCTCTGCTGGGCTGTGGGACGCTGCAGATTCCTCGCTTACACTGCAAGACAAACACCAATACGCGGTGTCGGCTGTATACTATGCAGCGGACCGGCTCCATTGGCTCAAGGCAACGACTGCGGCAGCTCACTAGCAGCGCCATTACCGGCCACCAGGGGTCCAGTACTTACAGTGGCCGTTTTTCAGCTCCAGATAAATGCATCCCATTTAGCCACTATCTGGAGGAGAATTCCGGCGGCCAGCTGCTTTAAACGGTAGTTTTCAGTGGTTTCCGTGGTCCGAAAATCGAAGATGCAAAATCGAATTTCCCACCATTTGACAGGATATCAGTTCGCAAAATGGCACCACAGCGTTCGAAATTCACAGAATTCTCATTGTTGGCGGTCGTGATGATCGAATGATGTAGATAGTCTCACGAAAGGAAATAGATATAAAAATATAGAATATATATATTAAACTTAGAACTGACACTTACAACTTGTTGTACACTTGTTTCATTTTAAAAGTTTAGATTGCTGATTGTCGGATACAAAATTGGAAACACACTTTGATATCTAAGAAAGCTTGTATATATTTTTTTTGCTTTCCCGTATACATACGTATATACGGAGTAATATACATAGTAAAGAGAAACTTATTTGAAAACAGTTTCTTAAAAACACATCCAAATTTTTCCAAATAAATTGCCATTTAGTACGAGGTTTTACTGCTATTTAATATTGTTTAAATAATATTTCCATTCTGTTAGGACCCTAAAAATCAAGAGAATTTCAAAAACTGTACTTGGCGATAGATGGCAGTTTGCAAGAGTATTTGGCAAGTCACGAAAAGGAAGCGGAGACCAAAGGAAATAGAAAACTAATACGGGAAAGTCTGTGACATTCTGTAGCACTACTTATTTTTCTGAGTTATGGTCTACAAATACTGTTACAGTTACTATATTCTTATTTTATTTATAAAAGTAAAAAATGACTAACTGTTCCTGATATCGAAATAAAAGCAGATAGCCACCACCAGCGCTTATTTTGAATTGGTGTTGAATGGAATATTTTCAAGTTATATATGAATTGTTGGTACCGCAGATATTCCAATATTTCAATATTACGTCACTGTTTCTAATATTACGGGAAAATATGTGCTGTTAAGCATATCTAGTTTTCTTGTAATTGAGTAAGAGTCTATTAAAAATGCATCAAGTCTAATTTCCATTGAACATGGGAAATTGTAAAAGTTAAAAATTAAGCAAGACAGGATAATTAGTTGTGGCACCTCTAGTACCAACTTTTTCTGCTTGAACACAAGTGCACGTCTTGGATATTGAGTACTACAATCTGCAGTTACGTATTGAGAGTAAAAAATCATCACGAAATCATGTGTTGGAAAAGTTTTGATATTTTCTCAACTAATGTGATTTTCATTTGTTCGCTCCCACAATCCTAAATATTCTTCTGTTTTCGTACTGAGGAAAATTGACAAATCGGGTGTAATTGGCAAACCGTTGCGTTCTGAGAAAAGAGAAGAAAGTTGACTACGCTGAAGTGAAAGTATAGCAAAAAATTACCTTGCGGGAGATGGGGTTTTCAGTAGAAACACTTCCAATTTAACTTCAAGAAAAATCTGCTTTTCAAACTGCTACTGCAAAGCAATGATCTGTTTAGATACAAATTTTTGATGCTTGAGATAACCCCTCGCTTCTTCTCTTTATTCAACATTCAACGCGATGTACTCCGACCTCGCAAGAACCTGGGGAACAAGTACAATTTTATTGTCTACATGAAGAGCTATGCATGCCAATGTAAACACATCTGAGAATTCATATGTTGCAGTTGTAAGCTTTGGCTCTTAGATTCTCTCTTACAAACTTCACCGTTGGTTTTGTTCGCAGCGTGCGTCTGTCTCCACTCTAACTCTGAAATGCCAACGGCTAAGTGCGTGATAAATTACTTAGAAACAATCGTGAGCGATTGTGGTCTGGCTAGACAGAAAAAGTAATAATGTAAGAGCAGAATTATGACGCGTAACTTCTCGATAGTATCCTCTCTCCCTCTCTCTATCGACCAAATTTCTCTCGTGTTGCATTCTCTCCACCTTCGTTTTCGCAAGTTTCTTTCTCGTCTCCCACCGCGTCGCCGCCTGCGTGGGTGGAGCTTCTCCCGGGCATTAGCTCGCTGATGTTGGCGCACACACTCCGACCCGCATTTCCCACTCTGCAAATCCCTTTCTATTCCGCTTCGCTTCGCCCCGCTTCGACCCGCTTCGTCCGGCTTCGACCCGCTTCGTCCGGCTTCGACCCGCTTCGACCCGCTTCGACCCGCTTCGACCCGCTTCGACCCGCTTCGACCCGCTTCGACTCGCTTCCACCCGCTTCGGCCCGCTTCGACCCGCTTCGTTTCGCTTCGTCTGGCTTCGCCCCGCTTCGTCTGGCTTCGCCCCGATTCGTCCGGCTTCGCCCGATTCGTCCCTCCGCCCCGCTTCCTTCAGCTTCGTTCCGCTTCTTTTTGCTTTGTTCCGCTCCATTCCACTCCGTCTCGTCCGTGCCACGTCCCCACTCTACCCACTGAGCCCCTTGGAGATCCGCTTCTCGATACCCTTCCTCTCATCTCCACATCCCTTCCGTTACCTCCCCGCCCCGCCCCGCGCCGCCCTGCCTCGCGCCAATTTGTTCCGCTCCGGTCCCCACCGCCTACCACGCCACCTCGCTTCTCGCCGTGCCCCGCAGGGCACCGCCCGACGTCACCCTACAGCTCCTCTCCACGCCCCTTCCCGTCCCACCCCACCCCACCCCGCTCCGCGCCGAGCCACGCAGGAGGCTATTGTGTGTCGGCCGCTTAACAACCCGCAGAAGGAGATATTAATGTGGCGCGTCCTGTTTCGGCGCCGCGCGGCGGGGGCCGGGGGCGGAGGCGGTGGCGGGGGCGGGGGCTTTGGTCAGAGGCGCCGCGGCGCGGCCTTCGCTCTAAAGCCTCGGCCTCCAGCAGCGCAGCGGCCGCCGTCTGTAAACAAGTTGGCTGTGCCGCTCGACGCCTCCTTGGAAATCCTGATCAAGTTGCACTTGGCAAATAAGGGACGGAAACAACGTGAAGGACTCCACTCCTCACCCCTAGGAAAACACAAATACGCGAACATAGGACATATTGCGTTTCTACTATAGGGAGATAACCATAAGAAGGAACCGCTTTGACAACTACTGCTCGGTTCTTGCTCGCAACGTAACTGCAGGTTATGTCCACGTACTCATTTTGTCAGTGCGTTCGTTTACTGTTAGCTTATTCGTAAATGGGTTCATCATTATCTTTTGCAATGTTATCACCCTGCATGACGTTTATGTGTGTCTCTGCCTGTCGAAGCGGCCCCTTCTCATAGTAACTCCTCTATACCAATAAAGTTTGTAAGCAAACACTTTAAACTCTCAGTGGGCGCTTGGCCTTAGCGATTCTGTGTTAGCGATTAAACTCAAACGCTTCATACAAAACAGAAGTGACTTTATACAAAGTATAATTCCGGGCATTTTGGGTAGCCATTATCCTCTTTTTACCCGAAACAACGAATCGCCTTGTTTGCTCCCGTCGTCCTTTCTTTTGTTACGAAATCCTCTGTCGAGGCGTAAGAATTGGATTCTGTCAAAGGACAAGACTCCAAATAAGTTAAGAACACATTTGTCGCGAGGATAAAGCTTCTCGTGTATCTGATGTCAGCGTTTAGCCCACAACAATATTCAAAATTCTTACCATTGTGATGCATTATCCGACATCATCATCGTTTTCCTTACAACCGTCTATGACCGACATGCCAAGAAGCAACTAAGCCATAAGGCAGACAGTAGGAGTTTTCTGTCAAAAGAATAGCCGATTTTCGATAACAATACTTTCTCTTCAGTACGTAAACCTGTTGAGTCAAGGAAAGTCAAATGGAAGATAGTTAAGTTAGTGACTCCACCATATATTAAACACAAATGGAAGCTCGAATCGAAAAAACTTCAATTCAAATCGAAAATTTCACACACAATATTAATTGGACAGAACCATATTGTCTTAGAGAACCAAAGGGAAACTTACCTAAGTAAAATAACTACTGTCATTCCACAGATAGCATTTCATTGCTAGAGGTTGAGTTATAAAGAATGCAATTGGGAGGGCTACTGGGCCAAATATACTTAAAGTATAAAGTTTTTTTTATGGAACTGAATGCAAAACACGTAGATTTTATCAGTTTTGTTGTTAGAAATGTTTTCTTAGGAAATTTATAAATAATTTGTATGTATATTTTGAAGGTAACCATTCAATATACACTTTGGTTTTGAAGCAATTCAGGGTAAGCAGATTCAGGCTTTTACAATAAGAGGATAGAGGAATTAAAGTCATTTTTCATTTTAAAATTTCTTAATTGGAATAAGAAGATACGTAGATCAATGATATAATTTTTGACGTCGTAAATTAAACTTTCATTCTAACATTAGTCTAAATCTTACTATTCACGGGTAAGGAAGCACCTTATTTACTCTCCAATCCTTTGGACTGATGTTCAAAAACCCTTGATTTGGGAACTTGTTTTTAATTCTATTCCGGCCAACTATGATTGAAGCAAGGCTAAATCGGGATAAGTGTTCAATTTAGTAGGTACACGAGTAAGTTTTGCTTGAAATGTTTATGGAAATATGTGTGGCTTATTTAATTCGTTTTGCAACTGTAAATTTGAAACGAACCAAGAGGCCTTTTATTGTTCTCAGGCATTTATTTTGAATGTTTAGGATTTTGTTTATGTTAGTCATCGAATCATTTAACTAGATATGACACGCATGGATCAAAATAGGTCAGATGAGACGTTTATAAAGAGCTATTGCATTGTTCAGAGAAAAGAAAGAGAGAGTCAGATTACATCAAACGTGGGTAATGCAGGAAACACCAGACGCGTGAGTTCATGGTGGTCGTTAGGTCTCGTGACCCTATCGCCCACGCGCCCATTGCAGGCACTCTTGCGGAGGCCATTACCTGCGCTTCCCCCTCCCACACGCGGCGCGCCGCCACGGCAACAGCCCCTCCCCTCTCCTCCCTGCACCCCTCCCCGCACCCCGTCACCGCAGCGCGCTTTCCCACCCCTCACCACCGCTTACAGCAGCCTGCGCCCCCTCCCCACCTCCTCCAATATCTCCCATTCCCTTCCCCTCCCCCTCTCCTTGCCCTCCTCGGACCCCCTCCTCCAACTCTGACGTCTCGCACGTCCTTTTCCCCCAAACCTCCGTCCCTGCACCACACGTTCTATGCCCCTCCCACGGAACTCCCCTCCCCTCCTGGCCTCGCCTAGCTTTCCCTCCTCCTGTGGCCGGAACCGCGCACCTTTCGGGCGCAAACATGCAGCGGTCGAAGGGGGGGGGGGAAGGCAGGCGTTTGCCACTCTGTCCTCGGCTGCCGGGGGCGAAGGCAGCGGCGCGCCGCACACACCGGAGCACACACGCGGGATGCCATCTATTACCCAGTGACAGGAACAAACGATGGCGGCGAGATGCGCCCGGCGTGCGAACGTGGGCCATCAGGCCCCGCGACCGCCCAGCCCAGCCCCGCCCAGCCCCGCCCAGTCCCGCCCCGCCCCCGCCCCGCCCCCGCCCCGCCCCCGCCCCGCCCCCTCCCTGCCCCCTCCCTGCCCCCGCCCTGCCCCCCCGCCCCGCCCCCGCCCTGCCTCCGCCCTGCCTCCGCCCTGCCCCGCCCCTCCCAGCCCCGCCCAGCCCCGCCCAGCCCCGCCCAGCCCCGCCCAGCCCCGCCCAGCCCCGCCCAGCCCCGCCCAGCCCCGCCCAGCCCCGCCCAGCCCCGCCCAGCCCCGCCCAGCCCCGCCCAGCCCCGTCCAGCCCCATCCAGCCCCCCAGTGGGAGCCGCTGCGCCTCGCCACGGCCAAACCTCTCACTAGGGGGCCAGGAAGGCGGCAGGCCCTCCAGTCCCGCACACCGGTAAAGGTGGCTCAGGGCATCAACTGATGTCACTGTACTGCCTCTGGCGGGAGATCAACGAGTTCCACTCCCGACGACGGCAACATTTTAGACACTAGCGCGCGATCTTTCTCCCATCTTCTTTGTCCTATACTCACCCCCTTACGCACACACACATTTAGAAGCACTACTCTACCACAAGTATCGGGAGACCAGTGGGGAACTTAGAGCTTGTCGTGACAGGGGCAGTGCTCCGCTGATGGCATATACCTGATTGGCGGAATACTTCGTCGGTCGCCGGCAGGTCGACGCCGGATCTCACAATCCAGCTGGGAAAGATCATCGCAACCTCTGGGGAAAAATCTTGCATGACAATTACAGGACTAATGACCCTAGCATTTGATGCTCCCGGAATCAGTAATCAATCAATGATTCGAGTCACGCAGAGGTTCTCGAAACTAGGGGCTGAAATCAGGAATATCTCAAATCGTCCCGAGACGAAAGCGGTGCGCTCTGTGTAACCCACTGCAGATCAGAGGCGAAACATATTACGCTAGATCTTCATTTCTAATATTTACTAATTAATCAATATTTAAGAAGAATATTAACTTTCTTTAGGCAAAATATAAACAGACTGTTGCAACATTATTTGTATATTTAAAACGAGGCACGAAAGCAAGTTAACTAATAATTTTACAAAAAATACTCTCTTCACATTTGTCACCGTTACATGCTACCAAAAATTCACTGTTTTTGATCTTTCCGAACGTCTACCCGTAAGGCCTCATTACTACTCTCTTTTGATTTCTATCCTGTCAACACTCTATTCCCTGGGCAGTACTACTTGTATATTTCCTTTGGCGGTCGCCCCTGTTTTAGCTATTTAATATGCACATCACATACGTGTCAAGGTTTCCATCATCTTTAACCAAGTTTTTATGGTTTCATTAATCATATTACTTTTTGGTTGTAAATAAATCAATATTCTTGTGAGGAACGTAAGAATTTGCACTGGATGTTTCCATACCGGTTGAAAGTGTGTCATACCGGATTAGTCAAAGAACTACTAAGGTTTTAACCCGAAACTCCGTGAATGTGTTGACAATCGCTAATGACCATCGGTATTGTTGCGACAAAAATAACCAGAAAACAACCAAAAAATCTCCTTTTTACACTGACCTCTCACATACCATTTTGAGTTTTTAGACCTGAGTTCAATAGGTTTCAAAAGGTGCATAAATGGCGTGTACAATGTCGTCTTAACATGACTGACAAAATAGCCCTTCGGGATTCTTGCTGTGACTAAATACCGTATTTGCAAGCTGGAAATTCTCATTTTTGAAAGGTAGTAACCTCTGACAGCGAACACATTGCTACTCCTGCAATTATTTACGTAGTATTTGTATGTTTCTACTAAAATCCACATATTTGCATTCCTACAAAAATAAATATTACAGTGATGTAATACTTTCCGTTTTTAGTATCGTTCTAGCAAAGACATACTATTGTAGCAGGATGAATAATATCCCAGGTGTGTGAATGAAGATATTCCAAACATGTGGACTGAAAAAGTACTGCTTCAATAATGATTAATCCTCACATATTGGGCACCTAATCAGTAGACGGAAATGCGAGAATTCTGAGGCACGGAAGTTAGAATACAGAACACAGTGTGACAGTCCAACATGCTGCATCAAAGGCTCCACTTCCGCCTGCCCACGTCCAGGGCTCACTCCCCCATCTCGAATTCCGCTTCCATCTTCAGGAGGCGGCGCGCAGGCATTCGTTGCGTCGCCCTGACCCGACACGACACGACACGGCGCGGTCCGACGCGTTCCGACGCGATCCGACGCGACCCGACGCGACGTTCCGATTGAAATTAATCGCCTGGCCCGCGCACCGCGGCGCCAACGGCCGGAAAATAGGCACCGTTCACGAGGCCCAGCGTCGGCTCTTGGCCCGCCTCCCGCCTCAACCCACTCGGCCTCCGCCCCGCTCCGAACTGCTCCGCCAGGCACCCGCCTCACCCCGCCCCAGACACGCTCCGCTAGCTACGCCCCCCTGCCCCCACCCCTTCGCGCCCCTCCCGCCCCTCCCCGCCCCATCCACGCCCACCGACTCTCCTAGCTCCTCCCCACCCCTCCGCAGCCCTCCCCTCAACCCTCCACCGCCCTCCCGCTTCTTTGTCACCCCTCCCGCCCCCACTCGTTTCCCGCCCCCCCTGCTTCCCCCACTCAACTCACGCTCCGCCACGACCGTGCCCCCTACCCCAAACTGCCCTATCCCCGCCCTGCCCCTCTCGCCCCGCCCCAGTTTCGCCCCCTGCCCGGCACCAACCCCTCCCACTCTCCAACCCCCCTCACCCCAACCTTTCCCTGCCCCCACCCCGATCCCTCTTCTTTCCGCCCCGCTCCGCCCCCGCTCCGCCCCCGCTCCGCCCCTGCTCCGCCCCTGCTCCGTCCCCGCTCCGTCCCCGCTCCGTCTCCGCTCTGTCCTCGCTCCGTCCCCGCTCCTTCCCCACTCCGTCCCCGCTCCGTCACCGCTCCGTCTCCGCTCTGTCCTCGCTCCGTCCCCGCTCCTTCCCCGCTCTGGCTCCGCTCCGCCCCCGATCCGCCCCGCTCCGCCCCCGCTCCGTCCCCGCTCCGTCCCCGCTCCGCCCCCGCTCCGCTCCCGCTCCGCCCCCGCTCCGCCCCCGCTCCGCCCCCGCTCCGCCCCCGCTCCGCCCCCGCTCCGCCCCCGCTCCGCCCCCGCTCCGCCCCCGCTCCGCCCCCGCTCCGCCCCCGCTCCGCCCCCGCTCTGTCTCCGCTCTAACCTCGTGCCCGCCTCTTCCTTCGCTCCTCTTGCTCCAGACCCGGGTCGGGTGGACTGGACTAGGCTCGGCCGAGCAGCCGAGGCCGAGCCCGGGCGGGCGCTGGGAGGTAATCCCTGCCCTGCGACGCAGGCGCGCGCCGTGTTAACAAATGGAAGCGCTTTCATTGGCCTGGCGGAGGAGCGCCCGCCGCCCGACTGCACTCGCTGCGTGGCTGCTCGGCGGGAGGACGACAGTTACTTTCTCTTACGAGAGGCTAAAAGAGACCGTTGTGCGCAAGTCAGTTGATTAATGAGGGCGGTAGCAACGAGCTCGCTATGACCTTTCATCCACATGTAATTTTAATGTGTGTTGTAATGGTCTTATTATTTTCTCGCTACGGAGTGGAGAGAAAGTAGTGCAATGCTACACGAAAAAACGTCGAATTTTTGGCAGAAATAACTCGTACTACAGGACCCTTGTAAAGAAACAGTGGATAAATTCATTTGCTAAATTAAAAAAAAAATCCTTTAACATGTAGTGTATCCAGAATTCATGTTTTGTGGCAACTTGATTCTGGAAAATCGAATGATAGAATAATGTCTGACCATCAGTGATCAATGCTAGCGGCTAAATCGTTCAGCCATTTTTTCCCCAAATTAATATTCCCCAATCGAAGTTAAAGTAAAAATAATTATTGTATTTGTTATTATTTTAAATTAAAAATGATAATTTACATTTATATCGCATAAATATGTTATATGATATAAAGCTAATTATTAACTGGGGTTCAAGATGACGTACGTATAATTGAATACATTTTCATTTGCAAGGGATTCGTTTCATTCCTATTTGAAGAAAGTGAAATTAGAAATTTCTGAAAAAATGTCACCATTCAGTCACACTGAGTGTCAGAGACATGAATGGGGCTGAGAAATGGCGTTCCTGTGTTGACAGGTGTACCATCACATGTGCCATGTGAATAGCACCCAGTCTATAACCATTTATTTATCATCGTTATTCCCCACCATCCATCACGAACCGAAATACAATTAGTGCTTACTCTTGTAGCATGACAGGAGCGCTAGTTTCGGAGAAAATATTTTCACGCGACTCGTAAAGGGTCAAATAGGAGAATTTATTGCGCATTTATTGCTAGTGTACGAGGGCATTTGCAATTGATGCTTTTTTTTAATTGTATGTTTTCATATCTTAATTTAAAATTAAATTTTTATTTTTGCGCAAAGAATAGTTTTGCGAGGGAAAACGAATTAAAATGCTATTGATTGTAGAGGAGGAGACGTTTTCAACCAATATCTCTACTCTCTTGATGAAATAGTACGGTATTATTTTTTGTTTCTCCCCTTTCGCCTTTACAATAAATTAAAAACTTCAGGAAATGCATTCCAACCGGCTTTGAAATGGGCAGATTGATCGGGATCCGATGGGACCGATATCTGTGGCAGAACATGGCAGTTCGTGCGCATTCCGTTATTGAGCGGTAGTTCTAACGCGTCTTTCAGAGCACTCTCTCCGATGTCGTGATTAATTCACCAATGTCTGCTCTGGAACGGGATCGTCCGCGGTGCATTAACCGGCGGACGCGCCGGCGAGGGGCGTTTATTTTTGTAGCTGTTGACGCAATCCGTCATCGGAGTGATCTTGATACCCGCAATTGTGATTAATGCTTCGCGATCGGCCTTTCGCGATGCGCCGCGCCATTTTTAAAGGTGACAGTCCCCGCAGTGGTTGTTCGAATCGCGAGCAGCGTGTAGATTGCGGAGTCATTTTCATAATATTGCACATTGATATACACGAGACTATTGGCATTTAATTTATTCGCGTTAACTGAATCACGTTTCCCATATCCATTTTCGCGCGTTTGATGTTGATGCAGGATTGATATAACGGTTATTAGAACAGACTAATTAAATTTAAATTGAAGCGAATATTGAATGATGTGTTATTCCATTCATCGAGTCATGGTATTTTTGTAATTGAAAGAACTATTTTGTTTATGCAAATATGTACATAAATCTAGAAGCGTTTTGTATGTAGTACAATAATTGCGGAATGCTATTTGCTAAATGCATTGTCTCTGGAATATCGACGTCACGTTTCAAACAACTTGAATTGCTGCTGCAAATTGTTTCCATTATACGCAAACACTGCTGGCGCATGTCTGCGTAAGATCCTATGGGCTTCGTAAACATTATTACAACCCTTTGTGCGTTTTCGACTGAGAGTCGTCTGAACGGCTACACACGAGCTCTGAATTGCACGTTTCTGTGAATTGAAATATATTTGCCATGGATGTGTTTAAATTCATATTACTGCTTTGACTTCTTTATATTTCTAATAATTGTGTGTTTTATTTGCTTATATTTCTAACAGATAAGTTACTGTTTTTGTACATTAAGCAATCTGTAATTCTTGTGATAATACAACGTAGATCTAAGAGTCGGTGTACTTAATATACTCACATTTTTTGGCGAAATAATTGCTAATTCAGGTAAGACGTCATCCAAACGTGAAGTGCATTTTCCCTCCGGGTACAGCTAAACTTATTTTCATTAATTCAAACTTTGTAAGTTATGTTCTCTATAATTATATTGATTAACGTGGAATAAAGTGATATAACTAGCGCGCTTAGTTGTGGAAGAACCCGGCATAAGAATGTTTGAACTGAATATTCCACTCATGAAATTAAGACTAATAGTGTTCAAGAATACATATGGTATGAATACACATGACATAACAGTTATTCAAAAAAATTATCAGTTTTGATTATCGGTTTTAATTATGACCTCCTCAGTGCCCAGTCATGCCTCAGAGAAGGAAATAGATGATAGTATTCAACAAGCTATTCCAGGAAACCCCAATAATGGTAGGACATTTGCTAACGGTTCGAAAACTTTGTAAGTTCGAAACTATATATTACAATGATATACACCTACCTTTTGAAGGACTGGGCTGTGAATATGTAGTAAATAAAAATAAATGTAATGTATAAATAGAATAATGTATAAATAAATGTAATAAAAGTAATGTAATAAATAAAATAAAAATAATAATATAAAGAATAAACTGTGAAAATATCGTAGAATGGAACAGCAGAAATGCTTTATATATGCTCAACAAGTTATGAAATCTTAATAATGAAATCAAATAAACCCATACTTTTCGTGTTTTCGTGTGTATGAAAATGTGCATTTTCTATTTATTCATTTACGTACCGTATTAATACTTATATATAAGAAGTAGATTATACGTATGTACATAGGTATTGCCTAACCTCCTTTAACATTGCAGACGGCCTTACAAAACCAATCGCAGAGTGAAGGTTGATGCATGTTGCACATTGTGATTGAAATCTTTCAGAATACACAAACGTATCATGCTAACTTACATAACGAGTATTAATGAACTGACTTATTCAATTCAAATTTCATTCGTGGAATAGTCCTATTAAACTCCACTCGCCCTTTCGAAATTCTGCGATAAATCCCCTCGTCGCTTCTCGACTGGAGTATTTATCAATATTGTCAAAGCATTCCTGGAATTACGGTATTATTCCCTTACGTCGCTATTGATACCATTTAATATTTATCGAAATATTGTCATGCATATTTTAGGACGTGATTTCAACAATTGATCTTTTAACCATTTTATTTTATATACGTATATTTAGTGAGTATCGTCTCCCAGGAAATGCTCTTTCACACATTCAGAAAGAAATGTTTATGCTGTTGATTCGTGTGAAAGTTAATTCGTGTACATGTATCACGTTACTAATAAGAGTAATACATATTTGGACACTGCAAGGACTTCCGAGTACCTACCTTTTAATATTAGTGTATAGGAATCCTCTATTATGTCATTATGAAATTTGTTGATTATGTTGAGATTACCTATTAACAAATTGTGTTAGTTTCTTGGAAAGGGAAATTCCACATATTTCTTACTTTCCATTCTACATTGTGTCGTCACATTAGTCGTTTCAGGTTATGGGTTACATAACTAAATATTATATTTGGTATTCCATGTTGTATTATATTTTCTAACACTATAATTTTGGCAAACCATAGTGGTTATACAATCTCATCATATTAACACATTTAAAAACCATTAATTTTTATGAATCACTGAACTGATCTTGTTTTCCAAACACATGTGCTTCACTCTTGAAATTTCACATAACTAGATAACGGTAGTTTATTCCACATTCGTGAACGCAAACACGTGATATAAATGTTAATAATTTTTCAGCAAAGCAATCCATCAATAAGCTTATTTGTTAAAATTAAAAGATCTAACGGGAATGCCTCTCTTCCAGATCTTTTAAGTGCGAACAGATGGCGTGTTTTCAAAATCACGAAGCTCTGTGTCGAGGTAGAGTAAGCCGTATAGGCCTAATCGATAGTGGAGAGTGGCCCGCCGGGTACCTAGAAATGCTAGCAAGTGTTGTAGCGCAGGTTGATTTCGGGTGAGCGAGGAGCGGAGAGCTGTCGATAACAGGGTGTATTGCGTTAGTGCAACAAAGGAGCCGCCGAGCGTTGCGCGGACTGTTGAGGGAGCTTTGAAACCGGAAACGATCGACCGCAGACGAGCAGCAAGCGCGGCGGCGGCGGTGGCGGCAGCGGCCCGGCCGTGTTTGAACTTGGAAGGACCGGCCGTTGAGTCTCGATATTAGCGCCCATTTCGACCGCCCGTGCAACCGCGCGCTACAAGAGAGCGGAGGGTTGGAGGCGGGGGACTTGGCGGGGCGGGGCGGGGCGAGGCGAGGCGAGGCGAGGCGGGGCGAGGCGGGGCAAGACGGAGCGAGGCGAGGCGGAGCGGGGCAGAGCAAGGCGGAGCGGGGCAGAGCAAGGCGGAGCGGTGCAGAGCAAGGCGAAGCAGGGCGGAGCAAGGCGGTGTTGGGAGTGGCGGGGATGGGGCGGGCGAGGGGGGCGCTGGCCGTGTTAGGGTCGCTGCGGCGTGGCGACAAGGCCTCTGACCGCCGAGCCGGGTGGCGAAGTGGGTGGGGAAAGGCGACGGCAGCCCGCAAAGCGCCGGCGCCGATGGTGGCGGACAGAGGAGGAGCGTACGGCGATTCAAAGGAGGAGGATGACGGACATAAAATCATTTGACTGATTCATCGATTGTTTGCGGCCACGTCGTCTGCTAATGTCATTATTCCCATTTATGAAATGAATCTTTTATACTGAAGGTGGCAGTTTTCCTTCCCGCTTTGGAAGGTGAGATGCGGCACCGACCTATACCTTGGTTTTTGGGGCACATCCCCTTTTCCCTTCCCTTTCACCTTCCGCAGCTTGGGCAAGCGCTAAGCTGCCCGACAGGTCTTTCGACCTATAAGATAGTGAAGTACATATAAAGGCGTAAGGGGGCGAAGGTAGACTAAGGAAGGAGAAAGGAAAGATCGCGCGCGGTCCGTGGCCCGTTTGGTAGGATACTGCTCTGGCATTCGTCTGGTGTTGATCACGAAACCACGGAAAACTATAAGACCTGAGCAGCTGGCTGCTAGAAATCTCAAGATAGCGTCTGAATTCGTCCTAGCTGTCTAGTTAGCGCCGCAAATCCTGCCACCGTCGGGACTCGACCACCAGGACGGTGAGTGTCGCTGCAGAGACAGCGTGGGAGGGAGCAGCGAGCGCACTTAGAGTTGACGCGTGGGCAGCGAGGAGGGGGGGAGGCGGGGCGAGAGGTGGGGGGGCGCAAAAACGGCTGTGCCCGCGGGGCGAGCTGACATCTGCGGCGAGGTGGGCGTGGCCTGGAGCGTGACTGGGAAGCAAGGAGGCGAAAGGGACCGCTGGGCCCTTCCCTGTGGGATCAAAGGGCGTCGGCTGCCCTCCCCCTCCCCCGTCACGTCCCTTTGCAGCAGGGCCCGGCCCGGCCCGGTCCTCGCGCCGCCGCGACCGCCGCCGCCGCCACTGTTACCGCCGCGTGTCCACTCGATCTCTGTTCCGGCGGCCGCCCTCCGCCCGCAATTGCCCTCCGCCTCCCTCTCTCTTCTCTCGTCTTCCTCCTGTGCGTTTGCGTCCGCTCGGCGCATAGTTTCTGGCTCTCCGCCCCAGCCTCTCCTTCCAGCGGCCGTGGCCCTCCACCTTGCCTTCATTGTTCCCCCAAGCTGCTTCTGCGCTCAGAGTTCGAACTCTCCTTTCCCTTCCACTTCCCATCTCCTCTTCTTACCCTCTCGCCTTCTAATGCCGCAACCGTTTACAAGGTTGCATGCATTATGAGATATTTCGAATTGGTTATGAAGTGTAAAAGCAATTTACTTTATGTGAAATTCACTTTATAGTGGAAGAAACATTATCATTTAAATATTTTTAAAAAAAATGCTGTCGATGATTAAACAAGTCAGCTTGCCAGCTTTCCCTAGGGAGGAAAGTATGAGAACGACAATATAAATGACTTTTTCTTGCCTGAAACCAGAAAAACATTTTTAAATCATCAATAAGTCATTAAAAATACTCGTGAGCACACGAGTTTTATCAAATGTGTGATTTTACATCATAAGTTCGTTTTTTAATTTAACCAGCCAAATACAGTTAAAAACGGTATGTAACGTGGTATAGGGAGAAAAGTATTCTGGGCACGTTATCTTCAATTCTGTGATCTCTATCCTAACAAATAGTCTCTCTAATGAGAAATGTTTATCAAATTGTCCTAAATATTTATTCTTATCCAAATATTTATTTGTTTGTCTAAGAATTATTTTTCTCAAAGTAACATGCGTTCACCAGTGAATACCACTGCGCTAATCTAAGTTCTAAAACTTGGTTTTTTAACAAGGAATTCGAAGTTCAGCATTCGACTTAAAGGTTAAAGTGTTGAGACTTTTATAGCAGCATGAAATAGTGTTTATTAAAATTAGAGGATCTGAATTAATGTAGAAATCTTAATAGATATTTATCACATGGATACAACATACGAAGAAGCCGTTGCTACATTCTGGTTTCTATAACCGTTTCTTCTTTACGTATGGCATGGGAAAATACTGAGTTCAAAGAAAACGCGAATTAAATTACATTTTTCTTGAATGAGGCTTCAAATATGTCTGCAGTTTTGTTTTACTTGTGGATAAAATGAAAGGAACGTCAACACGTTTTAAATCTTTCGCAGTAAGTTGTCGCCATTGCATAATGTAGGACATTCTTACAACTGAATATCTTTTTGACATTCCGCCAAGAAGAAACCATTGCAGTAAATCACATAATTTCAGTATTCTGGACTGTGGTGTTTGTCGTTCTGAATTTCAGATTAAAGAAACACGTAGACCATTGCCAAGAAGAGTTTGTGCGGTGCCCTTTCACTCGCGATTCAAGACATAAAGGCGGCACATTAGCTTCGGCGTCATAAGTATGGCTTTTGTCAGCCTATATTTGCTGGAATTATTGAGTTGAGTTCATATCTTGAAACTTCTGTGTGCTTTTGAAATATTCGGAGTGAAAGATACTGGAGAAAGAAGGCAATAAAGATTTCTTCAGGATACTTATATAACAATTCGGCAATGGTTAAAATTCGGCAATGTTCGACAATGGAAGAAAAATAAATGCGTTTCTTTATGTCAACAAATTTGACCGTTCAGTTATGCTATTTAAAATGTATCCGACGGAAATTTGGGTGTTTGTTGTAACTCGCGTGACATTCGGGTTTAGACACACATGTTACTCCAAATAAACGTTTTGCATGTCCCTAG
This sequence comes from Gryllus longicercus, assembly GCA_038098605.1. Classification (NCBI taxonomy): domain Eukaryota; kingdom Metazoa; phylum Arthropoda; class Insecta; order Orthoptera; family Gryllidae; genus Gryllus; species Gryllus longicercus. The sequence goes on along the minus strand of JAZDUA010001172.1, from coordinate 95,326 downwards.
TGATAAATATTTTTATTGTAATATCTCTTTCCAGTCTATTTGAATATTTAATACTATAAATTGTTAGTGTTTTATAAACACGTTCAAAATTTAAAAAAATCTCACATTTAACACTATTATCAAGCTAATTCCAAATTATTTTATTTATTCGAAGAGAAAAAGAAAAGACCTGATTCGACTCTTGGCAATTGGGAGTTTAAATAGGACTAGGGTTTGTGATAAACGCCTATTTTAGGAAGACAGAGGTATCGTTACTACGCTCATTTACTTGAACGCATTTTCGGATGATCGAAAACACGGCTAGCAGCGCGAGGAATTCTTCTTTGTGCAGAGCGCTGTGTAATGTAAGAAACTATCATAGAGTTTCCGGCTTCATTCCAGACAGCAGCCCCTGGACAGCTGCAGGCGGATCGGCCCGCCTCCTGTCTGGAGGAATTAGTTCCCCGAGTGAAGCGAAAAGGAGGGAGGGCGGGGGCGGGGGCGGGGGCGGCGAAGTTGCTCCTTGGGCGCTGCGAGGCGCCGGCCTCCGGGAAGCACCGCGCGAAGGGATGATTCAGAAAAGTGGCGACGTGCGGCGCGGAGCTGACAAGCTGGAGGGGCGGGGCGGGGCGGGGCGGGGCGGGGCGGGGCGGGGCGGGGCGGGGCGGGGCGGGGCGGGGCGGGACGGGACGGGGCGGGGCGGGGCGGGGCGGGGGGGTGGATGGGAGCCGGCTACACCCGAGGGACCGCACTCGACGACGCTGCTCCTGAATAGTTAAAAACGTTTTCTACCGGAGATTGAGCGCATCGTGCATTGGCCCCGCCCCCACCCCCACCATCCCCTTCGTCTCCGTCCTCAATCCACCCTCATCTCCACCCTCGTCCCCACGTTCGGCCCTGCCCTCGCCCTCATCCCTGCCCTCACCCTTGCTCTCGCCCCGCCCTCGCCTTTGCCACCACGCTCCTAGCATATTCTCCTCCACACCCGTTCTCGCCCCCACTCGCGACGTCATCCTCACTATCTCCGCACGCTGGCTTACGCCCTCTCTCCCACCCCCGACCTCTCCCCCTCCCCGACCTCTCCTCCACCCACACTCTCGCCTCCGCCCTCACCTCCGTTCCCGTCCTCGTTCTCGTCCTCGCGCTCGTTCTCGCCTTCGCGCCCGCCCTCGCCCAATCCTCTCCCTTGCTCTCGCACCCACTCCCGACTTACGGAGTGCCCCCACTATCTCTGCACTCTGACCTACGCCCTCGCCCCCACCCTTTTCTCCACACCCCGGCCCCGTCCCCGTCCTACGCCCTCACCTCCGGCCCCGTCCGCGTCCTCGCTCTCGTTCTCGCCTTCGCGCCCGCCGTCCCCCCCCCATCCTCCCCCTCGCCGTTGTCCCGGCCGTCGGCGCGCCTGCCTGTGAAGAGACGAGAACTCAGGCGCCAAGTTTCGTTGCGCGCCCGTCATCGGGGGACCGGATGCTACCGTGCGGGATTTATGGACGTCGGTTCTTTTAATAGCGCGCGCTGCGCGGCTGCGCCGCTTATTGAGTTTTCATGGAGACAAGTGAGCAAGCGGCGGCGCGGTCGAGGGGCGCGTCCCCTGGGGGCGCTAGGAGCCAGGCCTCCTGTGATCCTCCCCGTCTCACAGATTACGTTTTGTCTTATCATTGTTATAGATGTTTTTTTTTCAATCTGAAAACAACACTAAAAATTTTTAGAATGTTAAGATGCTTAATTTTTTTAAATTTGCTACTGATGATTGTTGAGGCTGCGAAAAACTCGTAAGATAGGTTAGGAGAGCAATTAGTAGAAGCTGCAACGAAACATCGCCTCTTCTATCGACATTTTTTCATCAGACAAGAGTGTTGTGGAAAGAAACGACACTCAACAAAGATTGTTACTTGTAGAAATAATCAACGAGTATTGAAGAGATTGTCAGGGTTATCTCTGTCCAGACGAAATAAAACGTTTCTTTACGAATTTCGTCGTTTTACTTCACGTTACGGCTGCATCCAGTGCCTCTAATGACAATGCGAGCTGGTGACGCGTCATGGCGTCTGAAGTGGAAACCGCAGGGTTTCCCGAAAATTGACAATGGTGTATTTTATGCGGGGCTGCCCAGGAGCTGATGTGATTTTTTGGTTACGCTTCAAACTAACTGAAACAGTTGTCAATCTACATCAATGAATTTTGTATGAAAGAAGTGAATATGTGGTCAACCGGGAAGAAATTCACGCCCCCCTTTTAAATAGAATTAGACTCTTTTGAGTAGATAACCTCTTTAGCGCGAAGTTTGTAATGTATGATCCTTTCCTCTGAAACGCCTTCAAAGAGCACCAAAAGTGCTTTATTCGAAATGAGGCGCGAAATTTGCAACAATTTGGCATTCAGTGTGCCAACAATGATAATAACTATATGCATTTACTGTAAATGATGTATATTAATACTAAGCATGCATACGAACTATTCATAAGAATTTTCACTGGCATTGCTTTTATTTCCCAGCTATAATAGAGTCCACACCTTGAAACCAAAAACTGGTGTAGATGGCTCAGGGCATCAGTTGATATCACTGCAGTGCTTCTGACCGGGAGCACGTAGCATTGGATTTAATATCTAGGCATTACTCTTCGACTGACATACGTATTATAACCAGTGAGTCTTATCTACTGAACTACACTCGAGAGTAGTTACCCTCGCTGACACAGCACACCCTGCTCGGCGAAGGACATTAAGCTTTTTAATCCGCGAGCGGCTGCACGACCGCTCAAGACTGAGACTCTTGCCGAACTGCTGGTTTTCTTTAAACGATGGAATTTTGAAAATGTTCCGTGTTATTTAAACATCTACTAGACAGAAAACTCAAGTATTGCCTTTCAGTTTCTAGTAAGCCCTTAAATTCAAATGGATTGGTGAAATCGGTGGTGGTAATGGTGGTGGTGGCGGATAGCTGTCGCTGGCCAATGGTGATATTTTATGCTCATCTTAACGTAGCATGTGTAAACACTAGTATTCGCAAGTATTACAATAAAAATTCCGAATAAGAATCGAATAAAAAGACGGTTAAAACGTGGGCGTTTACTTCTACAGTTACACATTTTACATAATGATATTCGTCTCTGTCACGTGAAATCCAAGCAATTATACTGAAATTTCGAGGCAAATCATTTGAGAAGAACCTTCAGGTACACACTCAAACATGAAAAACCAGATGTGAGTTGTGCTCGAGAACAGCTGATCGGATAACAAAAATTGAATGCATCAACTGCGCCAAACATATTTGCACAAATCCGGCAAAATCTATTTGCGAAAATGGTATTTAAATGTAACAAATATTACGATGATTTGATGAATGATTAAATGATCATATATGTGATATTTTATAATAACAATTTCATGTTCTTCAAGAATTTTCATTTTATAAAACGATGTCTACCCGGACTCCATCATTCAAGGAGTGTAATTATTTTTTACCAGACCAGTTAAGAGTTAATAAATCCAAATTAATTGAAAGTATCTCACGCTTTATCAAATGTCTACGTTCACTTACGTCACTCGATTTGTTGCGTGAACTTCAAACTTGTTCGACGATAATTTATATTCTTTAAATAAATATGCCAGTCGCTGTGCCGCAAAGTCAACATTATAAATTCAGCAGAAACTACTTAATTTTACTTTACAAAATCATTTTGCCGACTTCCTAGAACAATTGCGAATCTTCTCTTCACGCAGCTGCTGCGGAAAGTTGTATTAATTCCACGCTTCCCTTTGCAGCACACTGGACAAAACGGTCTAATTATAATATCTCGTTTTATTTATGAAACAATAGCATTGTGTGCAGAAAGATACTATAGAAAGGACGTAGAAAACAAATCGTGACCGGTGAATTAAATGTTTGTTGTAATTAACAATTAGTTCATAAGATATGAGATGATTAATTTTCTCATTTTAAAGAGAGAGAACATGGGTATACACGAGTAGTTTTCTCTTGTGTTTTACCCGAAATAAAGATATAAGTAGTATGTTCATTTATTAAAAGCATGAATGCAATCTATGAAATCTTCTTATTTATTTGGTTTACTTTATTTCATCTTTTTTAAATTAAAAATTTCACATTTTGATGATGCAAATAGGATATAGAAAGAAAATAAGTAAAGTTAGTGCTGCATCAGCAGCATAAACTTTACCGTTTAATTGATATCCACCAAGTAATATTTAATTAACATATAATTTAATTAAGGTAATAATAATATAATGATGTTACATATTTCATCCCTCATAATTCGATGATAGAAAAATGTAACATTCTGCATTAACCAACACATTTTTAACACATGGATATATCATTCTAACATTGCCGTTTCCCATAATTCTGCTCAATAATCACCGGCCTTTCTTATCATTCCGTGAGACATATGATGCTTATAAGTCGTTTATAGTATCAGCACATTCGATTATAGTCTAACAAACGAATAATCACGTTAAATTTTACGATGAGTATTGCAGCGTCTGTATTTAGCTGTAGCACATATTCACGTGTAGCACAACTTATTAGACCGGCGAAGGTGGTTCAGGATATCAAATGATTTCACTGGAGTGCCTCTGGCAGGAGGCTCTGAGGTTCGAGTCCCGGCGGTGGCAGGATACTAGGTAGCTAGGTCAAATTTAGCCGCTGTCTTGGAGGATTATAGTAGCCGACACCTCTGATCCATTTTCCATGATTTTTCATATCATCACCAGTTTAATGCCGGATCAGTACCCTAACAAAAATGTACAGCTTGTCCTCCCCTCTTAAAATGTTACTACACTAAATGTATGTAAATTCAGTGGTTAGGCGGAAGAGCAGGCCCTATTGCCTGAGCCTCGCCATTAATAAAGACATTATTATTATTATTATTATTATTATTATTATTATTATTAACAAACGGGCCGAGGACCGCACGCGATCTTTCCTTCCCCTTCCTTGTTATTTTCTCACACTACACTCTTACAATCAAATGCACAAAACTACCACACGGGGCGGGAGACCGATCGGGGGTTAGAGATTCTCCCGGCTTGGGCGGTGCCACGCTGGGGGGAGATACCTGGTTGGGGAAAATCCCGGCCAGCGAACGTAGGACAGCGCCGGATCTCTCCAGCCAGTAGAGGAAGATGACCATCACTTCCTGCGATAAAAAAACATGTACTACCCATAGGGGACTAATGAATTCAGCAGTTGATGCGCCGAAAGTCATCAATCAATTGAATAATACAAATATTGCACTGACATTTTTTTTTCTTAGAGCAAACCTCATGTGGCACCTATCAGATATTGTGGTAGATGTTAAAACAAAGTTATAATTCAAGGAATGTATTCCATTGTGTATAAAATATTGTTTTTTAATTCCATTAAGGTGACCTAAAGTTCTCTTTGATAAATTTGGATGATACTACTTGCGCTGGTAGTGATTTCTAACTGAAAGTGGGTGGATAATGGTATTTTGTTATTGAACAATAATGCTATTGTTTTTAATGTATACGTACAGACAGGAAATATTTAATTGGTTGTAGATTTCTTCGTTGGAGATATACGAAGGGGAATTTAATACACAGGAGTGTTATTTTGAGTTCTTTGCCGCTCTTAACATGCTTATATATTGTATTTCACCGCAGGTGCCTATAACGACCTTTTGTTATAATTAGTTTTAGTCTTTAGTTTGAATGATGTTGAACTAATTTTTGAATCTAAGTTGGCTTTATCAATCATGTTAATATTTTTGATAAAATACTCCATCATATGCGAGGTATTTATTTTTTGGTTATGATAATTCATTAGCCATGATGGTAAAAAACCTTCAATCTGTTACACCACTATTAGTTTTGGTTTGTAGGTTATAAGCGAAATGATAGTATAAAAATGAATTGACTGGGACATCGTAGACATTTACTAGATCTGGAATTGATTCTTGGTAAGTATATTTGTGAAAATTATTATTTAAACGATGTCTATAACTTTTCAGACGTTTAATTATGAGATCTGTGACATGCAGTTTTTGGAGCATGTTTTTTAAATGTAATTACCTCGCGAAAAATACGAAAACAATGAAACTGTTTCGATGTTGGCTGAAAAATACAAATACATTGTGTTGTTCTACATATTTTCCTACTGTGCGACTCAGGTCAGTGCTTCACTGCTTACAACGCAGCTGTCGCATTGCGACAGAAAGTCTCCAAGGAAGAGACCGCTTAAAATATTTAACTTTTACACAGCCCCTAATAAAACTGGTTACTTTGAGAGCAAGCGCAGTGTGCACAAAGTTCTATTTTTAGCACTAGGGCTAAAAGTGAAACTATATTCAAATGTACAGATACAAGTGTGAAAGCAACAAAGAAAACAAAATATGAATTAATGAAATAATGAAGAAAATTCTGAATTTTAAACAACCCTATTGATGTTATTAGCTTTCTTGATTTTCATGATCTAAGTTTCCGAGACTACCATGAAAATAGGAAATCGGTTAATAATGGAAAATACAGAGATTGTAAAATATGAACCAGTTATGAAGTTTCATTTGGAAAGCTCTTCATTATTCCAAGGAATATTCAATACGAAATGATTTGATTACTTCAGTGGCCAATATAACTCTTGATGAAGGAAATATCGAAAACAGCTTTGATGCAATTATGATAGCTGAAACCAAAGTCGTTGGTCATTCTTTTCAATATACTGCAGAGTAAAACAAATGACATTGGCTTCTGCGAGCGCGAAATTACAGACTTCAAGCAATTTATTTCCAATTAAAGAGACCAGCTTAGGGCCCCTTCCCACGGCGCGGCCGCAGCGCGCTTCGCAGCAGCGCGGCGCGTAGCAGAGCATTGGTTTGAATGGAGGCCTTCCCACGTGCAGCGGGTGGCGGCTGCTGCGGCAGCCGACGCCGAACTCCAGCCACCAGAAGCGGAGGAGGGGCCACGCGCCACCTCTAGCAGAACACAGCTTTAAATGGGAGCGTTCCCATTGCGCCGCGGCCGCAGCGTTCTACCTGCTCCGGTCCCTTTGTTCGTCGTCGCCGGAGGGTCGGCGAAACCTACCCCTCCAGACCCCCACCCCCTTCCACGGCGGGCGGCGGTGCGGCCGTGGCTCCGGCGGTGGCTGCGTCGGAAGGGCTCTGCTGCTTGAAGGAAGCGCGCTGCGGTCGCGCCGTGGGAAGCGGCCCTTAGGTGCTCAGCGCATCGAATGATGACATTGCAGTGCCTGTGAACGGGAGGTTCTAGGGTTCGAGTTCCGACTGTAGCAGGATTTTCGACACTTTCTCCATGGCTAGGTAGAAGCCACCTGTATGGGGGCTACTCTAATCGGTAGTTTTCCGTCGTTTTGCCCATGGACACCAATCGAATGCTGGGGCAGTACTCTAAACGGTCCAAGGACCGCGCGCGATCTTTCCTTCCTCTTCATTGTCCTATCCTCACACCTTACACACACACACACCCACACTTACATACACTACACAACCACACTTTCCGGGAGACTGGTCGGGAACGTAGAGGCCGTCGCGGTGCCTTGCTGGTGGGAGATACCTCGTTGAGGAAAACCCCTTTAGCTGATAGTAGGCGACGCTTGACGCACTTAAAGCAATCTCAATGATAATAAGAGGTACAGTACCTGCCTGTTAGACAGATGTTCCCGTCGAGAGAGATGGCTCAGTGCATCAACTGATTTTCGAAATTGGCAATTGGCGAAATTTACAAATTCCTTATAAACAATTAGATTCTACATTTGCAGGAGTAGCGAAACGTTTATTGTTGATTTAGAGGTGTTATTGTTGACTCCTGCAACATATGTTTCTCAGATACCACAATAAGGCTTCAAATGTGAGTTTACTCTCGATAGCAAAGCAAATTATTTATTAAAAGTGTCATAAGTCAACTATGTAGACCCTATATGTCATACAATAGCTTTAGTATATGTGTACTGAAAAATCATTATGTGTACTTAAAAAATTAGTAAATTTCTTCACACCGAGGGTTTGTTGGAAAAAAATAGCTGATAAAGTAGCAAAAAACCACAAAGAATATTAACACATCAATGAAAATTACATGACAATAGAAGTCTAATGTAATGAAGGTCTAGAACGTACAAGCAAGTCGATATCTTTGCTCAAATGAAAGCATACATAGTAATCGCGACAACCATGCGGAAATCTGTAGAATGTTTCTGTATTTTGGTCTCTCATCACAACTTCTCGTCCCAATCACATCGTAAAACGTATGTTGAAGTATATTTATATGACCTCAATTTATGAAACTGCACATTAATGTGTAAGAGGTGATACTTTTCTGAGAGTATAATAGCACATCTCCAATGATACTTGTCACAGCATTGTCCACACGTGAGCCTTTTAAATTAAACACCGGGATCCTGTAAACGTTTTGATTTAAACAGCCCCTGAGAACAAAACCTTCAAGAGACCTGGCGAGGCATTTAATAGTGCGGAACGTGTCGAAACTTGGGTCTGTCCCATTAAAACACTTTATTTAACCCTTTATTTTCCCCTCATTTTGTGGCCTACCTTATGCCAAAATCTCTTCAGGGCAATGTTAGCTAATTTTTAAAACAATGTGTGATGCAAACTGGTTAACATCTTACTGCTTCGATTTTCTTGCTAATCTGCCTCATGGTGAATGCGTATGGGCTTACACGATTTTGGTAACTTGAGAGACTGCAGTGCGTACACGTTCATGAATGTTTCATTTCTTAGTAGCTCTAATAAAAGTGTTTGAAGTGAATGTTGCGTCCCGCGACCTCGTGGCAGCCCTTGATGCTCCACAAACGCGACATTCAAAATTGTTGAACGTATTTTGGAATTGAGACTGAAGTCCAGTCGGTGTAAATGATAATAGTGTACCAATAAATAATTGCTGTTAACAAGGTCTCTTAAAAAACTCCAAAGACAAAAATGTAATTTGGAACACATATTATGACGGAGATATTTTTTCTCCGCCGGTCTCACTGATTCCGTACATCCAGTGTGATTCTTAAAATTTTTAAATGAATAATGTTCTCTAGAAACACATATTTAATCAAAGTTTCGTAATATTTAAAATGATAATGAATTATTTTTATCTGTTGCAGGTATGTATGAGAATTTTCCTGATAGCGTTTGTGAAGTGATTCTGTAAGTACAATTTATTATTTTATCAGTATTTAAGAAGAATAACTTTTATTACTCTGAATGCTTTCATGTATTAGAGCTTGTAAAAATTGAACATTTTAAAGTTTTTTATTTTAAATGTTTCAGTTAAAAAATGAATCATATTACTTATTGATTGATAAAGTTCTTTATTAAGTTATTTTATGAGAAACGGGAAAATATCATGATAAAACTAATCATTGATCAGTACAAGAACAAATGTTTACAACTTGTTTTCCCCAATAATATATTTTAATTTGCAAAAGTCGCTATTTCTTACGAATTGATCTCTTAAGCTTGCTAAAAATACAAACAGAACTAGAAACAATTAAAAAAACATCACGTTTATTTGGATTGTAGGTAATAGGTGGAATTCCTGGAGAACAGAGACAAGCTGACTTTTTTTTCAGAAATCGTGAGCGTCTGAGTGAAACGAAGCGGTATACGCTGCGCGAGGGCGGTGGTCAATCACGAAAATCACTAATCACATTGGATATAACGCGTTTGCCGTGCTTCATTTTTAGTGCCATTGATCCGAGAAAGTTAAACGTGTTCATCTGTCGGTCTGCGACGTATCAAAATTACAGCATCTTTTGAGCGGAAATGGCAAATCACACGATGTTGGAACAGTAAATGAGCAAACATTCAAAGGGTGACACGTCCATTTGACAAAAATTGAGTTCTTCTGTTGATTTTACCTAGAATTTTATTTACAGAAAAAACGAGAGATGTCTTACAATATATTAAGTAGTACTTTGTTTATTGAGATAAAGATGGTATTTGAAAATGTAAAATTTATGCTCTATTTTTCGTTTTTATTGGAGATGAGTGAAATGGTCGTGCCAGGTTTTGTATGTTTGCTCCTCAAATGATATACAATTTCGCTATCAGTGTCGTCTACAGGAGTTTGATAGATGCTAATCTACGATAGCGCTAGCCTCTTGGCAGACTTCTCTTCCTCCATCTCTGACGATCGCCTTAGTGCGGTCTGAAAGTGCGTTCTTGACTTAATGAATATTTCTGCGTTGAGTTCATTGATGCGAGAGTCTTTTACAAGGTATTAGTTACGGTTGCATGCATTTTCCAGAGCAATACGAAGAATCACTTTCGTATTATCTCCATCAAGAACGGATACTCACGAGAATGTATTATTTTTTAGCTTTCTGATTGTGATGTTACGCAATTAGCATGTTGATGAAGAAATGCAATAAAGTGCTCTTTCGGAAACAAGAGGTCTTGATCAGTAATAAATTTTGTTGTTTCATACCGTCTGGTTGCGATTTTGATAAATACTTTTTGTGATATTTTAGAAATACTTCACGCATGTGCCTTACCAGGGCCTTTTTTAGTTTCCCCAACTCGGCATACATATAATTTAATTAACCCTTTTACTGCTATCAGCCGTTACAATGCTAAAATTCTACACAGCATGGTAAACCAGTCAGTTGATATAGTGGTATTCAATGTTAAAAATTTACTGACACAGCTTTGTACTCCTATTTATGATACTGTGAAGTGTGTACCTCATGAAGTTACAGATGGGCTTAGCTCATTTTGTCAAGATACTAGTGTGGTCATAGTCATTTTCCAATTGTCTGAATTTCAAAATAATTTTGAACTTGCTCATTCATATATATGTCGCAAAATAATACGGATCTAAAAAAATCTGTAGTCAAATTATGCATATAATGTTTTTGATGACTTTATATATTAGCCGGCCCCGACTGTATGTCACGCGTCTTGCGTCATGCTTCTCGCTGCCTGCCACTTGTTGTGAGCTGAGCTCTCTCGCGTATAGATATCGCGCAAGACATCTCATTTATCAGTAACTCCTAGCGATAGCCGAATGGGCACCTGTACGAACCAATTCGTCCAGAAGATCCCGAAACATCGCGGTCTGGATGTTCTCAGCCACAGCCTTAATGAGCGTAATAACTGGTCCAGAGGCTACAATGCACGGAAATGTTTTGCATATCAGCTCCTCGAGAGTGGTTAAAGAGGTTGCGTATCAACTAGTCTAGAGAAGTCAAAGGGTTAAGTTAGAACTGTTATCCAAGTGTTTACAGTACAAGTATTTACAGATGATTTTGGTGAGTTCCTAATCATATATCACATTAATACCAAAATCTGCACTGTAAAAAATCAAAGCACAAGTCTTTTTGCCTAAATTTGTTTAATCTCCTTCACCTTTAACTGCTGCGAGCCGGCCGACTGAGAGTCACGCGTTTGCATGATGCTTCTCCTGCCACTCCTTGTGAGCTGAGCTCGCTCGTATGTAGATCTCGCAAGATATCTCAGTTACCAAACAGGCCTAGCGATAGCCGAAAGCGCGTCTGCACGAACTCGTCCAGAAGTTGCAGGGACATCGCGGCTCCGGGTACGATCTCATCCAGAGGTTCTCAGAGACAACCTGAACGAGCGTAATAACTGGTCCAGAGGCTACCACACACGGAAATATTTTCAAATCGTCTCGATCAGTCAAAGGGTTAAGTATTATTGACTTGACTTGAAAAATATACAGAAACCATTCTGGAAGAATATTAAGCTCGTTTTAGGAATGGAAAATCTACTAAAGATCAAAAATTTATGGTGATGCACATAACAGAGTACTGGGAACGTGGTATTGATGTTTATCACGTTCTTGTGGATTTCAAGCAAGCGTACGATAGTATTGCTAAAAATAAGCTGTATGAGATACTTAGGAATCAAGGAATACCAGTAAACCGTATACGTCTCATACGCTTAACAATGTCCACAACCAAAGCAGTAGTGAAGTTACAGGGATGTAAAACAGAAGCATTGTGAATCAGACAAGGGTTAAAACAAGGTGATGGTTTGCCTCCCCTGCTCTTTAATCTTGCGTTGGACTGGGTGGTTAATACAAATAAATGTAGATCTGAGTAATGCGTTCTTCAGAAGAAGATAGTTGAATGTGCTAATGATTTAAACATCGTGTGAAGATCAATATCGGCAGTTAATTAAACATTACAAGACCTAAACATTAAGGCTAAGGAAACTGGATTAAGTATTAGTGCTGATAAAACTAAAACAATGGCCTAAATAAGGAAGGGGATAAAAACTATCACAATTCTGGATAACAACAAAATACATGTAAATGAATTCAAATACTTAAGCTCTATGATCACTGATGATAATAATGAACGGACGGAGATACAACAACAAATTACTGCGGCGAACAAAATATTATTTCCTCAGAGAAATATTTTTAAAAAAGTGAACAGGAGAACAAAAATATCTGTGTACAAAGTGGTAATAAGAACAGTGCTTAGCTCTGGATGTGAAACATAGGTTATAACCCAGCTAATAGAAAATAAAAGGAGAATGGAAAATAGCGGAGGCGTAGTAATACGGAGCTACATTCTCTCCATAAATCCTCTAATATTATTATACACATAAAACTACTTCGTCTAAAATGGGCAGGACATGTCCAACGTCTGCCATCTACTATAAGACCAAATAAATCAATGGAAGAGGAAGAGAGTCAATGATTGAGGGCAGATCGGTTGGAAGACCTCGGAAGAGATGGCTGGATGGCGTCACCCAAGCAAGTAACCGAAGAAAGGGAACTGTTGGAGATACGAGTAGGGAGAAAGTAGAGAAAATTATTGACTAGGCCTAAATCCGACCTGGGCTGTAACGCCATCGAAGTCGAAGAATAAATATTCTTGATGAATTTCATGATTTAATGTATTTGAAAGTGAATTTTATATTACATTTTATCAAGTAAATGTGCACCTAAATTGATATTATATGTAATGACCTTCAACCAAAAAAATCTCCACTACAGAACTATGAATCTAATGTCTGGGAAGTAGCATTGTAGGACTAAATGATCTAGGGTTATTGGTGGTTATATGAAGTTTATTACAGAGATTTCGTAACACCTTGTCATAAAACTCGGTGATTGAAATCGATTTGACGTAAATTTAGACGCATCATTTATATTTATTACATTTTTATTTGTTTTCCTAAAACATTATATCTCAATTCTCCGTAATATCGATGGAATGAAATTGCAGAACATCATTAATTTATTATCACTTTTAATAAACTACATCGACGGCCTATTGTTCTCCGTCGACTTTTTCTTTTGTAGATTTCAAAAGCGTTGAAATATTTATCGTCTGCGCCAACATTGACAAGCACCGCATGGAAGTAGTAGGGCGCACGATGTTTCTGCTGCCCATCATTTAATCATCTGGTTGGCTCGAAACAAAGGGCGCGGCGCTGGGAGGCTTTCGCGCGTGGCGTACTCAGGAAATGCGTTGCCACTTGTCAAGCGAAATTTTCGATGCCAGAGAAAGATTCCGGAGCAGGCGTGTTGTAGGGATAACGAGCTGAAGATCCCGCCGGAGAACGCATGTTGCTCTCATTTTATGAAATTTTTCTTTTCGCAGTTCCTATACAGACACAGTTGATACACTTGCAAAGCCAAAGGAGCGAAGTGCCTAAAATGTTTCTTTTTTTCTTCGGGAAATCAATAAAAACTGTATGGATTCGTAACGCTAATATATGAAGTCATCAAAAAATTATATGCATAATTTGACTATATATTTTTTTAGATCCGTATTATTTTGCAACATGTTGATGAATGAGGAAGTTCACAAATATTTTGAAAATCTGACAATTGGAAAAAGGCTATGACCGTACTAGTTAGTGTTTTGACAAAATGAGCTGAGCCCATCAGTAACCATCAGTAACTTAATGATGTACGCGCTTCACAGTATCATAAATAGGAGTAAAAAATTGTGTTATTAAATTTTTTAACATCGAATACCACTATGTCAACTGACTGATTTACCATGCTGTGTAGGATTTTAAATTTTATTCATTATATTGAAAAATAATCCTCTCTTAATCAATATAAGGCAGCATTTTCTGTAAGACACCTTTTCATTTTCAAACAAATTAACTCTGCCAGGAAGGGCGTGTATTTCAATCATGACACTGTCTTTGAGCTTCATCCCAGGTTGCAGCACTTTGTAGATTTTGAATCAACTATGTCGTTAAAACTTTCTTTGATTTTTAACAACTAGTGTTGTCTTCTCAAGTATCAAAGTTGCCCCAGAGATTTTCAGTTAAGAAGCCCTCAGTGATGGGGATGCTGTTTCTTCAATGTATAGGAATTTACACATTTTCAAGGTACTAAATGCTCTGTATTGTCTTGAAATTGTGCCGTTCAATTGTAAAATTTGAAATTCAACAATAGAACTGTGGGATTTCAACCAGTAGAAGTTCAAATATGACTAATAAATGACAAACGTCTTTCATTGTGATGGTTAATATTGATGTTTGTCCCTGTGGCCGTCGTGATGAACATGGGATGATGTAGTTACGCCTCTACCCGCCATTATCCTCCCTCTCAGCCTCCTCTCTCCTCACAACAGGCCCGGCGCCGCGCAAGTCAACTTCCCCACAGGTGACAAGGGCTTCTACATTTTAACCCTTAAATACCCGAATTATTATTTTAATTATTAAAATCACAAGTCACAAATAATAATTTTATACTAAAACTACTAGTGAAATTTAACATGTGGTACATCATTCTTCTTTTTATTATTCATCTATTATTAGTGAGAAAAGTGTACGATTCAATTTAAAAAAATGAAAGATGATTAAATTTCATGAAAACTCAAAATATTTGAAGCAATATATCTACGACGTATTACTGCATGTAATTTTGTAATGGTGTTTCTCCCAGAACTGCATCATGTTTTCGAATTTAAGTTTTGATATACTTTTAAATTCCTTCTTCTCTTAAACTTACTGCGTTTTTAATCCTCTAAATTAATCAGCTCTTATCCTCAATTACTATAAGCTGCTCTCACATTTCATACAGGTGCAGCAGGTGCTCAGGACGCGTCAAGACGCGGTTGAAAGCGAATATTTCTATGAACACTCACGGTGTCAAAAAGCACACACACATATTATTTGAGGAGCAGGGCGAGGCTCTAGGCAAGGGCGCTTTACGCCTGCGGAGGGCAGGGAGGCGCACGTTATGTGCACGCGTACACTTAAAGGAGCCCTTAAACTTTACGCCCTCGTTGGCAGGGGACGCGGCGCGGTACCGCTTGACAGCGGCGGTGTCAAGAGAGCGCGCGACGCTTTACGACTGGAATTGGACAGCTGTAAATTATGAGCCGCGTTAAGCACCGCCTGGCGTCAACACGGTTGCATCGCGTGTTTCGTCCCTCGACGATTTCGAAGCTGACAAACTGTTGACGCGAGTGGCGAGGTGCATCCGCGCGCAAGGAAATTTTCCGCGAAGGAAAGCTCTATAGCTGCCACTCGTAGCTGGAGACCTCTCGGTATTTCGCCGAAACGCTCTCGTACCCTTCCGATTATCTTCTTCTTCTTAACACATTCGGCTTTGGAATACGAACTCTCTCGACGGCTTTTCTAAGTCGGTGCCCTGCTGCCAAGAGCTCTTTAGTTAAAAAGGACCTTGAGGAAGAAGTAACAAATCCTTCTCGTGGTCCGAGATGAAAGGGGTGAAGAGAGAAAATAACTCGAGGGTCTACATTGAGTTTTGCAAATAAGTTAATCCGGGATTTTCTGGGAAAGACGAAATAATCTGTTTGGTTTGAGAGATTCTCTTAATGTCTGAACTTCACGAACGAGAAAAAAACGAAAGATTTGGTCTCTGATTCAGTAAAAAATATAAAGCATTACGTTAGATATTTGTGATCGTGTATACCAACGTGAGGAAAAAAATATAGCCTCACGAATCTAACGTAAAGAATATTATATTGTTCTGGACCAAGAATCAATTATCCTAGTCGCGGCAGTTGGCTATTTGAACAACTTACTTACAGACATTGATAATGGATAAGTAAAGAATAAATAATATTAGATATAATTTTGGAAAGAAATGGTCCAACTACCACTGACCATACCATGGACGAATTTAGATTGAAATACATTGATAGAAATACATAGATTGGAATTTATGATTGATGGTATAGCCAGCTTTATTCTAAACGTCAAGCAACACCCAGGGTTTTTGACTCGTAAGGCGCATATACAATACTTCTATATTTTATGTATTCTCCCCTTGCTAGGCAAAAAATAAAATGTAATTTTTAATCATTTAAATATTAATAATGCAATATAAAATGATACATTGAAGCTTAATGAACACTTAATCAAAGACTCAGAATCATGGAACTTATTGTAAAAACAGTTTGAATATGAAAACCAGTTAATGAAATAACTATTTCTCTATGAAAATGTTAAATCAATAATGTTCAAACTATGTTATATAGAGACAGACAAAACGTATTTATTTTTTATCGACCGTCCTTGCTGGTTTGGTTTCCTGGAAAGCGCTCGGGTTCCTTTTCTGCCTGACAAGCCTAAGTCGTAGGTCTCAGAATACGAGGAGCTGAAAATATCGGAACCGCTTATTCTCGGATGTTCTTACAGAACTGACAGAGCATGCAGAAGAAGTTCGTTGTTATTTTCGGTGAGTTTCACTTATGACAATCATCGCGAGCTCTCTCACAAAAGAGAAAATAATTTCATTCGGAAATTTTATTAATTTTAGAAATAAACTAGTGAAGTTACAACAGCACGTACGTTCTCGCATTATTTGTTATGCTACCCCAGTTGAGACTAATTCTGCCAGTTCAAAGCAATTACAGAAATTATTGAAAACACTAATTTTGAGGATTTTGTTAAGGAAAAACATCAATAATAAAATTGTAGGAAAAAACAAAAAAATGAAAAATTTGGCAACTAATTCTTTTTGAAAATAAACTTCAACAAAAAATGGTATCAGTGCAGTACCAGGCTTAATTACGCACGTCAGACGCCATGTTGAAGAGCTGCAATAGTGATTCTGTAGGTAAGGTTGAGAGATGCAATAAATAAATAAAAAAGCCAATTGCAAATGTTGACATCTCACCTATTAACATTCAGAAGAAGAGTCCTTGAATATACAATTCGACAAGTAGAACAAATTTGTCTGCGAAAATTTTTTCCTAGTAATCTTCTAAAGGAAGTCGCACTGATCTTACATATATGTGGGGAAAAATTATAACTGTTAATACTCGTTATATTACAAAAGAGTTCTGAAGCACTGAGGTGGTATCTTGAATATATGAATAGCTTTTTCATGCTTTCCACAACACTGGCGAATACAAATAAATCTGTACTCAGACTCCTCATTTGGCAATCGCGCTTTCAAGTTATGCAAGCTAGTGCTGCAGCTTGGGTCGTTACGTCAAAAAGGATTGCTCAATGAGCTGGTGCTGGTTCGTTATTATCTGAATCGTTCAGGCGAGGTAAAATAAACGCCAATAGGGTCTGAACCAACACATCGATTCTAATAATGAACAATTCCACATCTTCTAACTACTAGATCCATTAATCTGTTTGAATTGTCGCCAAATACTCAGTAACATGTAAGGAGTATCGTATGTCTGAATTAATCGGTGCACAATTGTTGATTATTTTATTTTTGCGGGCGTGTTAACTGCTATGCCCATTAGTTCCGGGAAAGTAGACCTTGATATAACCAGAAGATGATGGTGTCCGTGGAAAATAAGATTAGACGCTGACCTACTCGTCACCTTTTGGAAGTTTCTCCTCTCCGGATACCTTCAGCAGGATATCATCCCAGACGTGCCAATCTCATTGATTCCGACTGCTCTTCCAGTACGGGTATTAGTGTAGAGCATGTAAGTGTGTGTGCCAGTAAGTGATGAGCATAGGGCTTAGAAGAGGAAGGAAATACCACGTGCCATCCGTGGATGGTTGATTAGGATACTGTTCTGGAATTGATGGGAGAAATGACGGATAGCTGCAGATCAGAGTATTCGGCTAATATAATTCTTCTCCAGACACCGGTTGAATATGACTGGACGAACTTGGGGTCAAAAATAATTGGCATAATTGTTTTGTGTATATTGGAACCATTTACTGAACGAAAGTGTAAATATTTTATTACAGGCAGTCCTCGTCAATGCCTTTGCATTTTTGCCGTAATTCTGGCAGCTTCCGTATTTGCGTAGCAAGAAGCTGCATTAAGTTCGTCGTTGATGGTGAACGTCTTAATCCGCATGGCATCTTTCTTTGCGACGAATAGGGCACAGTCATTAGGAACCAGATCCGGCGAATGTGGAGGATCTGAAGTCTCGTGGAAGAACCACGTCTCGTCGACGTCGATAATGACCAGACGCCGAATGAACGCCGCTGAACCTACACAATATTGTTGAAACAACTATTGGCACATCTCTACACTTTGTGTTTCTGTGCAATGGTGAAGGTATTGGCACCTTCAACTTCAAATCCTTATGGATGATGGTGTGGAGATAGACCTGACGCCTTCTCTAATTCATCAAACATGATACACCTGTTCGTCATTGTTGAGTCATTGACAATAGATGTATAGTATAGCTCTGAAGAAGGCCACAGTAAGATGGCCGAAACTTCAGTACAATTGATCGAGACGCGGCTCATCCCGGGTAGCCAAGAATACACGAGTAATTGACAAGCTGGACATTGTTTGGCGGGCGAGTAGTTGCTAGACACCCAGTGCGTTTGCGTCTTTCAGCACAGCCCTTGCAGTCTTTGAACACTGATACTCAACGAAACACGGATCTTCGACTTGATGATGACTCCCGACACGTGGCTAGTACCTTTCTTTAGATGTCTAAAGTTACATCTTACTTCCAGAGAAACCATTCTGTCCACCGCACCCATGCGTGTCTGATTTCATGTCGTCTTATCGATGTCTACTAGCATACTGTCAAGCCGAAACAATTGTTTCTGCAATGAGCCTATCTGTGGGAAGCAGCAATTCCAAGTAGTGGCTGCAGACAGCACTGTAGTTTTTCATCACTCATACATCTACACACATTTCAAACTGCTACTTTGCAGACGTTATAGAGGGAGTGCCAATCAATACTGAACGAACTAAATAGCATGTATCGAGAATCCACCCCCGCCGGGACTTGATGCGTGGCAATTCATTGTAGGGTTGTCGGCGGACTCATTGGCGATGCGGTGGCCAACATCTGTCTGTGTGGGTGAAGGGGACGCCGGAAGCAGTCGATAATGGGACGGGAGCGGGGTAGGAGAGAGGTGAGAGAGTCGGGCAGGGGCGGTGGCAGAGCAGGGACGGGTCGAAGCTGGGCCGGGCGGGGCAGGGTGGTGTGAGGCGGGTGGATCTCGGCAGGGCGGGGCGGAGCGAGGCGGGACGGAGCGAGGCGGGACGGAGCGAGGCGGGACGGAGCGAGGCGGGACGGAGCGAGGCGGGACGGAGCGAGGCGGGACGGAGCGAGGCGGGACGGAGCGAGGCGGGACGGAGCGAGGCGGGTCGGAGCGAGGCGGGACGGAGCGAGGCGGGGCGGAGCGAGGCGGGACGGAGCGAGGCGGGACGGAGCGAGGCGGGGCGGAGCGAGGCGGGACGGAGCGAGGCGGGACGGAACGAGGCGGGACGGAGCGAGGCGGGACGGAGCGAGGCGGGACGGAGCGAGGCGGGACGGAGCGAGGCGGGGCGGAGCGAGGCGGGACGGAGCGAGGCGGGACGGAGGGAGGCGGGACGGAGCGAGGCGGGACGGAGCGAGGCGGGACGGAGGGAGGCGGGACGGAGCGAGGCGGGACGGAGCGAGGCGGGACGGAGGGAGGCGGGACGGAGGGAGGCGGGACGGAGGGAGGCGGGACGGAGGGAGGCGGGACGGAGGGAGGCGGGACGGAGGGAGGCGGGACGGAGCGAGGCGGGACGGAGCGAGGCGGGACGGAGCGAGGCGGGACGGAGCGAGGCGGGACGGAGCGAGGCGGGTCGGAGCGAGGCGGGTCGGAGCGAGGCGGGGCGGAGCGAGGCGGGACGGAGCGAGGCGGGGCGGAGCGAGGCGGGGCGGAGCGAGGCGGGACGGAGCGAGGCGGGACGGAGCGAGGCGGGACGGAGCGAGGCGGGACGGAGCGAGGCGGGACGGAGCGAGGCGGGGCGGAGCGAGGCGGGACGGAGCGAGGCGGGACGGAGCGAGGCGGGACGGAGGGAGGCGGGACGGAGCGAGGCGGGACGGAGGGAGGCGGGACGGAGGGAGGCGGGACGGAGCCAGGCGGGACGGAGCGAGGCGGGACGGAGGGAGGCGGGACGGAGGGAGGCGGGACGGAGGGAGGCGGGACGGAGGGAGGCGGGACGGAGGGAGGCGGGACGGAGCGAGGCGGGACGGAGCGAGGCGGGACGGAGCGAGGCGGGACGGAGCGAGGCGGGACGGAGCGAGGCGGGACGGAGCGAGGCGGGACGGAGCGAGGCGGGACGGAGCGAGGCGGGACGGAGCGAGGCGGGACGGAGCGAGGCGGGACGGAGCGAGGCGGGACGGAGCGAGGCGGGACGGAGCGAGGCGGGACGGAGCGAGGCGGGACGGAGCGAGGCGGGACGGAGCGAGGCGGGACGGAGCGAGGCGGGACGGAGCGAGGCGGGACGGAGCGAGGCGGGACGGAGCGAGGCGGGACGGAGCGAGGCGGGACGGAGCGAGGCGGGACGGAGCGAGGCGGGACGGAGCGAGGCGGGACGGAGCGAGGCGGGACGGAGCGAGGCGGGACGGAGCGAGGCGGGACGGAGCGAGGCGGGACGGAGCGAGGCGGGACGGAGCGAGGCGGGACGGAGCGAGGCGGGACGGAGCGAGGCGGGACGGAGCGAGGCGGGACGGGACGGGGGGGAGGGGGAGGGCGGGGCGGGGAGGGGGGGGTGAGGAGAGGAGGTGAAATCGGCGCGGGGTGGGGAGGGACGTGGGAAAAGTGTGCGTGCTGGGTAGCGAGCGCAAGCGTGCTGCCTCCGCGGCGGCGGGCAGGGAGGGCAGGGCAGAGCAGGGGAGGGGAGCGGAGAGGGGCGTGGGCGTAAGAGATACGACCGCCCGGCGCCCGCACAGGTCTCCACACGCCCCGCCCCCGCCCCCGCGCCCGCCGCGGCCCTTCAGTGCCGACTCGCGCGCGCCCCGGCAGCTCGGAGGGGGCGCCGCGCCGCGCCGCGCCGGCAGCCTGGGGAAATTGTTTCTCTCGGGCCGCCTCTTGGTCGCGAGTCAGCGCGAGGCACTCGAGCGCAATCGGCGCCATTGCGGAGCGACCCATTTCCACCAGAGGGGGGTGGCACACACTCTTATCGGTCTTACGCACAGAAATCTCACAATGAGGAACATTGTTTACGTTTTCGATGGTGGACTTCCTTTTAACTGAGACCGTAAATCAAGCAATATTATTATCAACATTGATTTAAGAGAACGACATATCTAGTTATAGGAACACCGACATACATATATAATTCTACTAATGTGTGTGTAATTTTCTTATGTACATGTATTGTTACATATACATACATACACACAAAAAACAATTAAAAACCCTTCATTGTCAAAAGTAAAAATGAGGCGATCTACATTGTCTTATAAGAAATATTACAAACATCTACGACTTTTGAGGAATCAAAAATCATCACCCCTTTTTGCAATGAACATGAAGTGAAAATTAGCACCTAACAGTGTTATATTGATTACATTGTATTACATTGATACTTGCCCAGACTGTTACGCGATACCGTATGTAAAGATATTCGGGAGGTACGTGATCTACTTCGGGAGGTTTCTACCTGCTACTGGATCAGCTGGGATGCACACAAGAGAAATCGATTTAATTGCAGAATAAAGTGTTTCTTTCAGTGGTTTGCAGATGAACCCACTGAATAGGATTACGTGTAGAGCCCAGAAATCGGAAAATGTGAAAAATTCTTGCATGGAACCGAAGGGTTTCTTACAAGCACGAAATTAGTCCAAACACGAGATTCTACAGGAGGCACCAAAAACTGCATAGCATAGACGTAATGCATTTATCGTTTTCCCCGCCTTGTATCTTTCAATGTGTTTGGCACTTGCTGAAGGTATCCCAGAAGATAGAGACAGTTATAGCGAATAACTTTGATAAATATATCAAAATATGGAATTTTGTTCATTTTATTCTGTTATTTAAGGTCGCATACACTTCTAGGTCATTAGCGACCACTATTGCTTGTAAAGGTATGATAACTGTGAGGATAACACGATATGATGAAAGGGGGTGAGAGGGCGAACAATACAACCATGCCCGAGGCGGGACTCGAACCTTCGGTCCGAGATCGCAACGGCACTACTGCCTTAGCAATCTCGGTCACCGGATTGACGACTTTTGTTCTTTTTTGGTTATTATAAGAAACCACTCAATGGATATTTTAATTGTAACCATTAATATTAATGTAATAGAATGACACATTTATTTTACGAGAATGACATTCTTGACGTTTAATTGCAATATTATTATAACAGAGTTTTAAAACCTCATCAACGTAAGGTTCCAAACTCATGAGGGGTACGGCAACTCGAGCGAATGAGGTAATTAGCCATTGCTGACCCTGAGCAGTGTGAGAGAATGGAAGATCTATCAGCTCTACGAATGACACCTTCCACATCACTAATGCCCAATAATACAATATCTAGCACCATCCACTGCCTCAGCAACATTGCTATTGCCCAAATATCAGAAACTGCTTTTAAATTGCTGAATGACACGTCATTAACACGGTGGTGGTGATTTGAATTATTAAATTATTTGTTTTATCATTTATTTATACAACTATTTAAGTTTTTACTTCTCTACTTTGCAGATAGTTATTTAACAACTCGAAATAATGCCTATGGCTGGAATGTGAATATTTCTCCGTACATTGCAGTGAATTGGCCTTGAGGGAGGCTCAGGGATTCGGCCGTTCCGCCACCTCGTGGCGTGACCTGTCACGGGGGAGCCGTGTGATTGCGTGGGTGCCCTGGGTGAAACCTGTTGCTAAGAGGGCGAGCAGCGCGTTTGTGGACGCTCGTTACGGACACGCAAGGGATCCTACGTGATCAGCATGCCTGCCATGTTGCATGAGCGATGAAACGTGTGTTATTGCACTCCCAAGTATATTCAGTTATTTACATGACTATGCAAATGCGTGTACACTCAACGGCAAAAACGCGAAGCTTCCGCAAAGAAGATTCCAACACATACGTTATTGGAACAGATAAAATAATATGACTGATGAGTGAGAAAAAGGACTTCATTCGTATTTTTCTGGCACATCAAACTAAGCTCTAGGATGGCCAAAAATTTACCTTATTGTCAACTGTTTTTATACTAATACTGTCAAAACTTTATATTATTGTCAACATTACAATTCTGTCGTTTGATCTCTCGGCACATAGTTTCGTTTCCATTCCTATGATCAATATTTTTCTTTCATGAATGCTTTTTACATTTATTCCATAAATTCATTTGGTTTCTGATAACCCTTTTCATTCATTAATGACTATTTAAAGTAATGTTTAGTTTACATAATAAAAATGTAATTCTTGTAGTAATTTAGAATTATTAGTTTTAGAAAATGTTATTCCAAATGTATGGACAAATGTTAATTTCAACAGGTGTTTCAAACATCAATAGTTTCTTTTGAGATGTTCCATCTGACGGAGTTGGTTAACTGGCGGATACAATATCATAAAAAATAATATATTTTGAATTTACACTCAGTCAGACATACGAATCTAGTGTGAGTTTCAAGAGAAGATATTTTAAACTGTAAATGAGACTGTTTAGGATATATGTACTCATTTCCTTGTATTATTAGCCGCTTTTGTGTTTTAGAGTATGGATATTGTTTCCTACTGAACAAATCAATCTCCAGGAGCAGATTTTGAAACAATCATTATTTTCCAGTAATACGTACTTAATCATTTGCTCCACGCCTCGTTTTCTTGCATAAATTTCCGTTCTCAGTGGATAATATTGTTTTGCACTCGAATAAATTTGCATCACGTTTCCACAACATGTGTAAACAACAGGCCGCGGAGTTTGCATTTCCATGACCAGGGACGTTGATACAAAGTTATTTTGATGCCATCGGGTAGGATTCTGTCTTCCGTATATTTTAATTTGTTTCGAGATCGCCTTTAACTGTAATCTTTCCTCAAATTGAATACACTCAATTCAATAACAACTCAGTTAATTTCTCAAAATTGAATTTTGCACTGCACACTCAGGCCAAAACTATGTTCTTAACATTTCAAACGTTGGTTTGAAAACAACCCTCATTACAAAAATTACATTCAAAGAACTATAGGCCACTATAGATTCTGCTTTCACAAAGAAAAAGTCTGCATAACAATATGACTGGACGTCATTGCAAGAAAAAAACATTCTTCAGTAGTTTGAAAAAAATTCCTTTTCAATAGACTGATTTTAATGTAATTTCCAGTACATCCAGATGACACCATTTGCAATAATATATAGTTCGTCGTAATCTTCATCATCTATTTCCACTGCCACGGTCTACAAGCATAAAAGGTACATATACTTAAAATTTATAACGATTTCTTCTCATGTGACAAAGACACAATCTTTTCTCTTTCTTGTTTTATTTGTGTATTGTGTTCTCCCCCTGGCAACCGTCCCTTTCATCGCGTTTGCCATCGGTCCCATGAAAATTTCCGAAGCTCGCGCGCTCCCCTCCCCCTCCCACTTCCCCGCCTGCAGCGCGTCGCTTTGTGCCTTGGGCGCATTGCAGCTCTCAATTATTCCGTCTGTGCAGCCTCTGTGCCCAGCGCGCGCCGGGGTATGAACGGGAGCGGTGGCATCGGATGTCGATTCTGGACGCTCTCCCTAACACACACCTCAACACGCGTCCACCTCGACACGCGTCCACCTCATAACGCGTCCACCTCGTCACGCGTCCACCTCGTCACGCGTTCACCTCGTCACGCGTCCACCTCGTCACGCGTCCACCTCGTCACGCGTCCACCTCGTCACGCGTCCACCTCAACACGCGTCCACCTCGACACGCGTCCACCTCGACCCGCGCCCACCTCAACACGCGCCCACCTCGACACGCGTCCACCTCGACACGCGTCCACCTCGACACGCGTCCACCTCGACACGCGTCCACCTCGACACGCGTCCACCTCGACACGCGTCCACCTCGACACGCGTCCACCTCGACACGCGTCCACCTCGACACGCGTCCACCTCGACACGCGTCCACCTCGACACGCGTCCACCTCGACACGCGTCCACCTCGACACGCGTCCACCTCTACACGCGTCCACCTCTACACGCGTCCACCTCGACACGCGTCCACCTCGACACGCGTCCACCTCGACACGCGTCCACCTCTACACGCGTCCACCTCGACACGCGTCCACCTCGACACGCGTCCACCTCTACACGCGTCCACCTCTACACGCGTCCACCTCCACACTCGTCCACCTCTACACGCGTCCACCTCGACACGCGTCCACCTCGTCACGCGTCCACCTCAACACGCGTCCACCTCGACACGCGTCCACCTCTACACGCGTCCACCTCTACACGCGTCCACCTCTACACGCGTCCACCTCGACACGCGTCCACCTCTACACGCGTCCACCTCGACACGCGTCCACCTCTACACGCGTCCACCTCGACACTCGTCCACCTCTACACGCGTCCACCTCGACACGCGTCCACCTCGTCACGCGTCCACCTCAACACGCGTCCACCTCGACACGCGTCCACCTCTACACGCGTCCACCTCTACACGCGTCCACCTCGACACTCGTCCACCTCTACACGCGTCCACCTCGACACGCGTCCACCTCGTCACGCGTCCACCTCTACACGCGTCCACCTCTACACGCGTCCACATCGACACGCGTCCACCTCGTCACGCGTCCACCTCTACACGCGTCCACCTCGACACGCGTCCACCTCGACACGCGTCCACCTCGACACGCGTCCACCTCGACACGCGTCCACCTCGACACGCGTCCACCTCGTCACGCGTCCACCTCAACACGCGTCCACCTCGACACGCGTCCACCTCTACACGCGTCCACCTCGACACTCGTCCACCTCTACACGCGTCCACCTCGACACGCGTCCACCTCGTCACGCGTCCACCTCTACACGCGTCCACCTCTACACGCGTCTACCTCGACACGCGTCCACCTCGTCACGCGTCCACCTCTACACGCGTCCACCTCGACACGCGTCCACCTCGACACGCGTCCACCTCGACACGCGTCCACCTCGACACGCGTCCACCTCGACACGCGTCCACCTCGTCACGCGTCCACCTCGTCACGCGTCCACCTCGTCACGCGTTCACCTCGTCACGCGTCCACCTCGTCACGCGTCCACCTCGTCACGCGTCCACCTCGTCACGCGTCCACCTCAACACGCGTCCACCTCGACACGCGTCCACCTCGACCCGCGCCCACCTCAACACGCGCCCACCTCGACACGCGTCCACCTCGACACGCGTCCACCTCGACACGCGTCCACCTCGACACGCGTCCACCTCGACACGCGTCCACCTCGACACGCGTCCACCTCGACACGCGTCCACCTCGACACGCGTCCACCTCGACACGCGTCCACCTCGACACGCGTCCACCTCGACACGCGTCCACCTCGACACGCGTCCACCTCGACACGCGTCCACCTCGACACGCGTCCACCTCGACACGCGACCACCTCGACACGCGTCCACCTCTACACGCGTCCACCTCGACACGCGTCCACCTCGACACGCGTCCACCTCGACACGCGTCCACCTCTACACGCGTCCACCTCGACACGCGTCCACCTCGACACGCGTCCACCTCTACACGCGTCCACCTCTACACGCGTCCACCTCGACACTCGTCCACCTCTACACGCGTCCACCTCGACACGCGTCCACCTCGTCACGCGTCCACCTCAACACGCGTCCACCTCGACACGCGTCCACCTCTACACGCGTCCACCTCTACACGCGTCCACCTCTACACGCGTCCACCTCGACACGCGTCCACCTCTACACGCGTCCACCTCGACACGCGTCCACCTCTACACGCGTCCACCTCGACACTCGTCCACCTCTACACGCGTCCACCTCGACACGCGTCCACCTCGTCACGCGTCCACCTCAACACGCGTCCACCTCGACACGCGTCCACCTCTACACGCGTCCACCTCGACACGCGTCCACCTCGACACGCGTCCACCTCGACACGCGTCCACCTCGACACGCGTCTACCTCGTCACGCGTCCACCTCAACACGCGTCCACCTCTACACGCGTCCACCTCTACACGCGTCCACCTCGACACGCGTCCACCTCGACACGCGTCCACCTCTACACGCGTCCACCTCTACACGCGTCCACCTCGACACGCGTCCACCTCTACACGCGTCCACCTCTACACGCGTCCACCTCGACACTCGTCCACCTCTACACGCGTCCACCTCTACACGCGTCCACCTCCACACTCGTCCACTTCGACACGCGTCCACCTCGACACGCGTCCACCTCGTCACGCGTCCACCTCAACACTCGTCCATCTCTACACGCGTCCACCTCTACACGCGTT
Source organism: Gryllus longicercus (assembly GCA_038098605.1). Taxonomy (NCBI): domain Eukaryota; kingdom Metazoa; phylum Arthropoda; class Insecta; order Orthoptera; family Gryllidae; genus Gryllus; species Gryllus longicercus. The sequence continues at coordinate 67,771 of JAZDUA010001172.1, read as the reverse complement.
CACCTCGACACTCGTCCACCTCGACGCGCGTCCACCTCGACGCGCGTCCACCTCGACGCGCGTCCACCTCGTCACGCGTCCACCTCGTCACGCGTCCACCTCGTCACGCGTCCACCTCGTCACGCGTCCACCTCGACCCGCGCCCACCTCGACCCGCGCCCACCTCAACACGCGTCCACCTCGTCACGCTTCCACCTCGTCACGCGTCCACCTCGACACGCGTCCACCTCAACACGCGTCCACCTCAACACGCGTCCACCTCTACACGCGTCCTCCTCTACACGTGTCCACCTCGACACGCGTCCACCTCTACACTCGTCCATCTCGACACGCGTCCACCTCAACACGCGTCCACCTCGACACGCGTCCACCTCGACACGCGTCCACCACGACACGTGTCCACCTCGACACTCCACACCAATAAACTGCTGTGCCAAAACCCTCAACACCCATCTCACTCCAACAATTGTCCGTCTCCCGCTCCAATGCTCCCCCATTCCCCTCATCCCAGGGTTCTTCCGCTCCACCACTCCCCGGCCCATTGCCAACCCCTGCCACCGCCCCTACCCCCTGTCTGTCGCGCGTCCGCTTATCTATTCCCCCAGTTGATCGTCCTCTGTCATGAAATACCAAAGCCCTTTTAGATGCAGGACAGCGTCCTTTCAGCGCACTTTGTGCCGTAAAACGAATTCGTTTCTGATTTCATTCGCGTTTTTACTGCGTCTTTCGATCTTCCTTTCCTTGGTGGCTTCGTATTTTTTGAGCTTTTGCTCATTTACAAAACAAATTCACCCTTCTGCTTAGGATATTTCTGATATGGAAATTACCCAATTTTCAACAGCTATTTGTTAACCCATAACTACAACCTCAACTATATCTATTACATTTACACTGGCGTCAGATTATAGGGACGCGACCATATGTATTCAAGAAAATATTGTTCTTGGTATCGTTTTTGGGAGGAATTTGTGTTTAAAAGTATATTTAATGTAAAAAAAAATGGAACAATAAAAAATCGTCCCCTTTTAAATGATAAAAAATTAAGTTAACTGACACTTTGTTCGTCTGCCTACATTGTAATTACTATACAGCTGATCGTAAGTGTCCAATCCCACTTTCGTACAATTGTAACAAGTTACAAATTTTAACTCCTGCAGATAGCCGGTGCGTTCTTCAATCTTCTTATGACTTATATCTTATGCCTTTAATCTTCTGGGGATTATGAATAGTTGAAATAGCTGCAGATCGTGGTGTGGATGGTACATAACATGTCATTGACACCTCATTTGCAAAACAAAGAGGCCTGAGTTTACCCCTGTTTCTTGAAAAGAATTCCAGAAGTAAATCCCGTTTGTTCTTACGTAATGTTTCAAAAATTGTCAATTGTCCTTTCACCCCACCGGACGCAGAATTCACCTACAACCTAAAATGAGTCGCGGAGACGGTTACCACCGACGCTGGCGTCGGGTCAGAAAGGGCAATTCAGGGAAACAGATACGTCAAACGTAGATGCCACTGCACGCTCTGTATGGGAACGTTGGTACGAGAGTCCAAGCTGGAACCCGCACTATCGGTAGCTCGTCGGATTGTCGGAAAATCAAAAGAGAAAATGCCTTCGGGTCAAATTGACCCGACGCCAGTAGTTAAAGCTTAAATAAAAAGCCATCAAGGCTCAGTGATTTGGCGCTGGAATCCTCACCTGAAGAAACCCAATTTCTAATCCCGACATAGGGTTGTGATTTTTATCTGGTGATTTCCTTTCGGAGTGACTCTGAGGTCGACTGAGGTCGACCCCACACCGGCTTGTTGCGTCGAACCTTTCGTATGTGTTACATCAATTGCAAAAAGGTTGCAGACGGATTCTTTTTCTTTTCTATACGTTAAGTAAATAAAACGTAGGGTGAATGAAGGGTAATACGTTTGAATTGAGGTTCAATTGGAGGTTAAGGGCCAACAAAGCCAGTAACATATTGATATTGTTATACGAAACTCTTTTTCGAAAATATTCAATTTTGATATACGAAATGTATTGTATATAGTATTTCTCGTGTGTCATTTTCTAAAAGTGATACTGGTTTTTAGACAAGTTTATTATTTTCTACATTTTGGATTTCATCGCAATAATTCTCTAAATGAAGTTTTCCCTAGTTACATTTTATTGTAATTTTGTAAAACCTTTATCAACGTAATGACAACTGTTTTTAAATATGAAAGTATAATTTTCAGAAGAAAAGAAATATATATCGTTTCTAAAATATAAACACAGCAATAGTCACTTTTAGTTCCTTAAAAATTAATAACGGAACAAATAAGCTTAAGTATTTACGGGTATTTAGTATTATTAAAATTCTTTAATTGAATTTATTTATAGCCGCACGAACAAATTGGTTATTAGCGATTATTTTAGGTATTGTACTACTCTATGGTGTGATTTCAGAAATTATAATATTTGAAAAAATGATATTATAATTTAACTTTCCTTAATATTTAACCAATATTAAATCATATTTGGGAGGAATACATTTTATACATATTATTAAAAAAAATAGTATACCCAATGGTCTAAATAAAAAATCTTGTCCACAAGATATTCTTCAGTCACCATTACATTGCTATAGACTGTATTTTAATGGTTACAAATTGCTTCTACGTAATTAAAAACGTCTTAACATTTTGTGTAAAAAATTGATCTTGTAACGATATCGTAATTCTTTTGTCTTTAATTCAGAATAGCCTTAATCCCCTAAATAATGACGTATGAATTGTTCTGCTGCTGTAATTGGTCGAACGGCGAGCACGCAGGTTGAGGACGAAAAAAAGTCGCGTGTGTGGTGACAACCGGCAGCGAGCGAGCGGAACAGGCGTTTTGCGAGGCGCAAAATCCACAGCGGCCGCGTCCACCTCGTCGATTTACGGCCCGACCGCCCTGCCCCGGCGGCGCCGCACCGCATCGCACCTCGCGCATTCCCTTCCGGCTGTTGCGCCCCGCCTCGCTCGCAACGCGGAGCGGGGCGGGGGAGGGTGGAAGGGGAAGGGTGGAGCCGGGCGAGGCGGGACACGACGGGGCGAGGCGGGGCGAGGCGGGGCGAGGCGGGGCGAGGCGGGGCGGGGCGAGGCGGGGCGAGGCGGGGCGAGGCGGGGCGGGGCGGGGCGAGGCGGGGCGAGGCGGGGCGAGGCGGGGCGTGGCGGGGCGAGGCGGGGCGAGGCGGGGCGAGGCGGGGCGAGGCGGGGCGAGGCGGGGCGAGGCGGGGCGAGGCGGGGCGAGGCGGGGCGAGGCGGGGCGAGGCGGGGCGAGGCGGGGCGAGGCGGGGCGAGGCGGGGCGAGGCGGGGCGAGGCGGGGCGAGGCGGGGCGAGGCGGGGCGAGGCGGGGCGAGGCGGGGCGAGGCGGGGCGAGGCGGGGCGAGGCGGGGCGAGGCGGGGCGAGGCGGGGCGAGGCGGGGCGAGGCGGGGCGAGGCGGGGCGAGGCGGGGCGAGGCGGGGCGAGGCGGGGCGAGGCGGGGCGAGGCGGGGCGAGGCGGGGCGAGGCGGGGCGAGGCGGGGCGAGGCGGGGCGAGGCGGGGCGAGGCGGGGCGAGGCAAGGCGGGGCGAGGCAAGGCGGGGCGAGGCAAGGCGGGGCGAGGCAAGGCGGGGCGAGGCAAGGCGGGGCGAGGCAAGGCGGGGCGAGGCAAGGCGGGGCGAGGCAAGGCGGGGCGAGGCAAGGCGGGGCGAGGCAAGGCGGGGCGAGGCAAGGCGGGGCGAGGCAAGGCGGGGCGAGGCAAGGCGGGGCGAGGCAAGGCGGGGCGAGGCAAGGCGGGGCGAGGCAAGGCGGGGCGAGGCAAGGCGGGGCGAGGCAAGGCGGGGCGAGGCAAGGCGGGGCGAGGCAAGGCGGGGCGAGGTAAGGCGGGGTGGAGTGGAGCTAAGAGCTGCGAGGGCGGGGTGCGACGGGGTGGGATGGGGTGGAACGGAACGGGGCGGGTCGTGTTGTGCAAAGCAGAGAGCGGGGGACAGCAAGGTGGTGAGGGGCGGAGCGGTTCGCAGGCTGCAGGTAGGGGGGTGGGAGGCGGAGAGGGACGGAACGGGGAGAAGCGCAGCGGTTTCGGGGAAGGACAGGTCATAGTGGTGATGGGTGACGGGGCGGGGAGGGGCGGCACGAAACGCGTCAGAGGGGCGTTGAGGGTCAGGGGAGGGGGTGGATCCAGTACTACTGCATGCAGGGAGCTTTTTAGTTTATTTCGTGAAAGGAGAACCTCCCATATTCACATGAATGGAGGGACGGGGAGTGACTGTTACAATGATGTTTTATCGCGTTGAAGAATGAAACTGAAGCAAACAATGGAATGCACGGTAGGGGACGAGCCGGGACTCAACGCAACTTTTTTCTATTTACAGATCTCCCAGAATAAATGTTGCGAACACGTAGGATACGAAGTGGGATAGAAAATGATACGTGTTCTCAAATAATATACCAAAAGATGTGGCTCAGGGCATGAACGGATGCCACAGTAGTGTCTCTGACTAAGAGGTCCTAAGTTCGAATCACGGCGTTTGCAGATTTTCGACACTAGTGAGATAGCTAGGGTGAGCTCTGTCACCGGCTGGAGCAGAATTCTAGCAGCCGGCTACTCTGATCATTGCTTCTCTGAGTTTTTTCGATCAACACCAGGCGAATGCCGGAGCACTATCCCAACAAATGCTCAGAGGACCGCGCGCGATCTTTCCTTCCTCTTCCTCATTCTCTCCTCTTGCTATCTGTATCTCTTACTCTGTACCACACATGCTGGGATATCGCTTGGGGGCTTCGAGCTGGTCCCTGCTGGGGCGATACCTCGCAAGTGGGAGATACTTGCTTGGGAAAACACCCGCTAGTCAGCGGTAGGTCGGAGCCCGATTCCGCCATACAGCGGGAGATCACAAACACCTCCCGAGGTAAACATGAACTACACTTGAAGTCGTAGGCTTCCGCGACCAGAGTCATGTGGGTGATCTGGGCTGTCCGGGTGACGCCGCGTCGAAGGCTGAGTTGCCGACGTTTCGACCATCCTGTCGTGGTCTTCCTCAGGGCTGGTACGCCAGCCCCATACGCCACATACCAGCCTTGAGGAAGACCACGACAGGATGGTCGAAACGTCGGCAACTCACCCTTCGACGCGGCGTCACCCGGACAGCCCAGATCACCCACATGAACTACACTTACAGGAATAATGACTGAAGCATTTGACTCTCCCGGAATCACTAACCCTCAATCAATAATTAAAGAACATATGTTTGGAAACCACTTACAACTTCTACATGTGACATTTATCTCTGAATCGTAAGTATTCCATCACTCAATGGAGATTTTTAGATCACGTTCTCACAAAGTCAGAGTGATTTTGCCTCACTCCCTCCCTCCCCAATTGACAATGCCAGATGATTTGTCTACCAATCAAGAGAAAATGACATATATGTAGCTTTATTTTGTGCAATTTTCCACCACAAGTACCTATATTGACAAATTATCACTAACAACCTATATGACTTAGAATTTTGTAATATTTATTCAGAAACACTCGGAGATACCTGTACTTACAAAATATATCCCTTCTTTGTAAAAGCTGCAGTTTTATGAACAAGATTGGGTTCCTTTAATTTCTTCCTTAGAAACAGAGTTAAATCAGCCTTGAAATAATTTTAGAGTGTTAATTAATACCTAACAACAATTTTCGTTTCGGTTAAAGGACTTCATTCTACCAAACGGAGAGAAAATATTTCAATTTGTATGATGTTAACATAGCATTCACTGTATTACCATTAATTTTCAGCGGAGGAAAATCGCCATAATTATGCTTCACGAAGCAGAAATTTCGTCATGTTCGTGCACAAACGTTACCTGAGGGTTCATAACTGCTAGAGACTACGTACATGTGCCATTACTACGGCGATCAAACAATATCTTGGTGTAACTATTTGTGCAATCAGGGCAATTTCCCGGCAGGAAATCTCTTATCTTTCTTGAAAGTGTATAAATATTGTTCCTATATGTAGTAAATTAAATAGTACCCTTAGAAACGGAATGGCAGGGCTATAATCTGTGATGGAGAAAATGGATAAATGTATCGTTTCACAAATCAGTAGACAAAAAAATAACTTTAAACTCGTAGTCTAAGAGGGCATAAAAATTACATGAATTACGACGGACAATTAGAGACGCCACTACTGCATCGGTGAGCCATACAGCGTCTTCACAACTTGGGATATCTAATAAATAATAAGCACCAATAATTAGCTGTGTAGTTATTCCTCAAAGGCATAGTTTTTCGGCACACTCACAAAATAGCGTCGAAACTAACTGGCCGCCATATTTGCGTTTCATAACATTGGCTAACTTTTAAAAAAGTTTTAGCTTTCAACTTACGTGTTTTTGATGTTGTTTTTCGACTCACGGTCTATGCTTATTAGGTTGGAAATTAATTTCTTAAATGTATTTGAGGTTCACTCTTATGAAACCAGACATCCAAAATCGTGACCTTCAGAACAGAAATGAAAATCAAAAGAAATAAAGTGCAGATGTAATTTACTTTTGAAACTAGGAAAAGTACTTCCAGAAATTGATTGATGTGTATACCTCAGAAAAATACCAAAATTGTAAGAAATGTATGCGAAGAGTGCCAGCAATGAATGTTCCTATTACTAAAGGTGTAGATATCCAAAATAAATGCAGTGGATATTAAAAGCGAATTGTATATTTAAAAAATGCTTGAATTTAATTATTACAAATGTGTAAGGTTAGTTGAAATTTAAATTATAAAACAAATAAAACGTATTGTTATTTATTGTAAACGTTGAATGTTTTGCATAATTTTTTTATCAAAGTGTTTACCTAAATTACTTATGGCTTTAATAGGAGAGTCAAAATGAATATTAATATAAAAATGTGCAAAATATCCGCGAAATACTATTACGTTCCTCGCGACTAACAATTGAAATTTGAACTTCTTTTTTCGTTTAGTTTGTTAAATATGCTCACTAATGTCATGCAAATAGTTGATTATCACTATTTTTATGGCATGCGTAAAATTAAAACTTCACCATGCAATTAAAAGTTCACAACAACCAATCGGAACTAAGATAACCGATCGAATTCGTTTAATTATGTAACACAGATGTAGCCAAGGTATTTTCAGATGGCCATGAAACCAAACCAATATGACGTCTTGAAATACATACATCAAAAGATGGACGTAACTATCAGAAAAAGAGGTATATTTGCACTCATGTTAAATGAGAAAACCCGCTCCCTATCGTCGTTCGTTTTCTTGATCATACCATTTATGCAATTATAAACCTCTTTATACACTCGTTTCGTTAATTACTATAATAAGACAGGGTTTGGGGTTCGTGAACACAACACATACCTGAAATATTAGATGCTTTTGTGTCAGAATTTCTTCCATTCCTCAGCAAGAGACGTTTTGTCTCATTGTTTTGTTTGACGATCTGAAAGGCAAGAAATGATTTACGAACTTTGGAATAGAATTAACATTTCAATTGATATCTTGAAATAGAAAATATATTCCTATTTGTTGTCGCGGTGAAGTATAATTATTTTCTTTATTTTTATATCTACAAGATTTATATACATGAAATAAACCAAATGCATTACATATTATTTGAATGTTAGATCGAAATAATTTACCCTGCCATCCGTGCAGTAACGCATAATATTGAAATATTTACAGATGAACAAAATTATTTTCCCCATTTTCTGTGTCATTCACAATGTTATTTCCATGCAGTATAGGAGATGTAGAGGTAAAAAAAGGATTTTGAGTGTCATATGTGAAACTGATGTTGTTTAAAAATCAAATATTTTACTTATATATATTACTTATGAACATTATTCTTTGTTTTCATCTCACGTCTCCGTCGAAATGTTCCTTTCACTTACGTTACGCTGAACAGTGATGGCAAGGAATGTAAAAATATTTTTAAAGTGGCATAATTGCTCTATTACGCAATAAATTATTATTCTTAACATTATCAAGGTGACGTACTAGATAAATATTTTAACATTATAATTTCTTGAGAGGTCTAGTTTAAGACTTGGAGTCGAAAGGACTCTTCCTGAATTTCTAGGAGGTGCTGGTGAACCTGGTGCTTTAGTAATGAAATGTCCCGGGCATCACGGGGGGAGGGGAGTGCTTCGAAACCCACCGCTTAAATTTTGATTTACTTACATTTGGGAAGATTTTCATAAATTAATAAAATAATAAATCTAAAAATATACATGTGTATGTAAAAAAAATATTGTCCAATTTCTGGCTCTTTGAATGAAATAATAATAATCGATTTTCTTTCTTCAACCTTTTGTATTTAATGAAAAACCTATTACACTTGTAATTGAAATAAAGGTAGAATTATATTAAAAATTTAGTAATATTTTAAACTATTATACTAACACTTAAAATATTACAAACGTTTCCTGAATAAACAGTTTTCAAAAGAATAATTTGGATTTTTTCAAAGAATTACACGCCATCAAATATGCTGTTATAACTCATATGATAGGAAACACTCATTAGGAAACATGATAAATGGCATCAATTTTGAACAAAATATACATCAGAAACAATATTCGTGATTTTTCAGGTTCGTAACAAAATTGAAAACTACAAAGTATCAACAATCGTAGGTACCCCCCTCCCGGTAACGCAATGGTCAATGGTTTCAATAAAAATAAATGAAGCCCTGAGGAAGCCTGTGACATGTCAGGCGAAACGTCGGCACCCCAGCCAACGACGCGGCGTCTCCCGGATAGCCGAGAATTTATGGATTCGAGCCGCGGAAGGTTACGTATACAAAAATAAATGAAGGTGTGTTCGCATTCCGTTGATTGAAAAATCTGGGCGCTTCAACTGCTAAGATCATTAGTCCTCTCATGGCAGTGCGTGTTTTTATCACGGGAAGGTGAGATCCGGCGCCGGTCTGCACGTCACGTCGGCAGGATTTGCCGCATCCAGGTATTTCCCGACTTGTCTCCCGACATATGTGGTACTGAAGTGCTTTTAAGCGCGCGTGTAAGTAAGGGATAAGGATAGGAAGTGGAAGGACAAATAGCGGGCGGGGAGTGGCCCATATGTTAGCGTACTGCACCGGCAGTCTGGGACTGGTCGGCGAAACTACGGAACACTACCGATCAAAGCAGCCGGCCGCTAGAATTATCCTCCGACAGCGGCTAAACTCGACCTAACCCTCTAGCTATATAAAAAATCCTGCCACCACCGAGTCTCGAACTCCAGGCCCTCCCAGCGAGAGGCCCAGCAGTGACATCAATCGATGCCCAGATCCACCTATGTCGGAGCCCCCATTTGATATAAATCGCGTAATCACGATCCAGTGCTCTAATTTCACCGGCGGGAGGGGGGGCAAGAGCCGACGGGGGGAGAGAGCAGCTGTTTGCGACGCGTCGCGACGCCGAGGCGCGGGGGGGGGGGCGGGGGGCGCCGTGTAGCGATGGAGGCGTCGGTAGTCGCACGGAAATGAAATAAATTCTGGAGCCGGGAGAACAAGGGTGGCAGGCGCAGCTAATTTCCGAAGCCGTCCGGGTTACGACGCAGTAATTCTGGATTAGCTGGTTCTCGCTCGCCCCCCCCCCCGCCGCCGCCACCCGCCCCTGCAGAGGAACGTGAGGAGAAACGAGTATTTTAATGCCCCGCCGAAGACGCCGTGACGCCGTCAGCCCCCGCGATAGGCCCACCCCAGACGCCGGCGCTGATGCCATCGGCACATGCGCCGGGAGCGGAGGCTCCGGCTATCAACCGATGTCACTGCAGTGTCTCCGACCGGGAGGTCCTTTGGTTCGAATCTCGATGGTGGCAGAAGTTTCGACACTAATTTGTTAGCAGCGTCGAGTTCTATCACTGTCTGGAGGAGAATTCTAGCAACCGGCTTCTCTAATCGTTAGTTTTCCATGGTTAGGCCGATCAATACCCCGCAAATACCCGAACATTACCATTACAAACGGGCCACGGGCGGCGCGCGATCTTTCCTTCCCATTCCTTGTCATATCCTTCCCACTTACACACACTTTTACTAACCATACATGCGGGCAGACCGGTCAGGAGCTTAGTGATTGTACCGACTGGGGTGGTGCTGATGCTGGCGGGAGATACCTGGTTGGGGGAAAACGCAAAGCCGACAGAAGCTCGGTATCGGATCTCGGCATCCCGTGAAAAAAAAAACAAACAAAAAAACAGCAAATTTAGGAGAAATAAAGACCTTAGGTGTTGACGCGCTGACGAATCACTAGTAATCAACCACGCACTGACTTGCCGCCCCGCGGCTGTGATACCTCAGTATCGACCCTGTTACCTCTGCAGCAGGTCCTTGCCTCTGCACCGGTCCCCATGGTGGCGAATCTGGCTGGGGTGCTTCCCTACGTGGGGAGGTACCTACAGCGAGAAATTTCCCACAAATATTTTGGGATATAGCATTTGCTACATTTACGATTTTTAGAAAATCCCTGAACTTAGATTGCCCATATTGAACAATTGGAGTAACAATGAATTAAACCGAGTTCAAACAATATACATGATTTAATCAGCCGATTCTTGTCTCCATGAGCACATGCTTCTAAACGTTTTGTAAGAGAGTTTGTCTTCAAATTCTTGTTCAGAAACAAAACGATTAGAGAAAAATTCCATAAGATAATTTTGTACATAGCTTTCTGCACAATACAATGTTGATTAAATAATGCTTTCGAAAACTTTCACTTTAAATATTTCCTCTGCTCATTCTAACTGTTCTTTTTCACCGACCATTAATTTTCCCTTTTACCTGATAAACGTTCACGTCTTCACATCTAATTGTAAATGAAACTTACTTTCGTTGCTGTGACCCACTTCAGAGTCTCTTAAAACCGCTTCCGCCATTGCCACCAATATCAGTAGTCATCCGTACGTCCTCCGCTGCCTCCCAGCAACGAGGCTAACTCTATCACACAGCCACCAAGTCGCCTCAGCCACCCGCATTCCCCCGCAGACGTCCTCTCTATTCCTATCTCCTCCCGCGTCTCCGGGCGGCAATTGTCTTTACGTCCCTTGATCTCTCCGCCCCCCCCCCCGCGGCGGTGACGTAAAAGTTGAGAGCGGCTTGTGGCGGCTGTGGATGTGACGTCAGGGCGCGCGGGGGAGGGGAGGGGAGGGAGGTCGGCGATGACTGCAGAGACCCGGGAAAGAAGAGAACGTGAAGAGCGGCGGAAAAGACGGGGCGAGGAGAGTGTTGGATGCTCGGGGCCAAGAAAGTGCCGGCAGAGGTGTAGGCAGAATATAGGAGGGGCGTAGGTAGAGAAGAGGCGCAGAAGAGGCAGAGTAGAGGCAGAGTAGAGGCAGAGTAGAGGCAGAGTAGAGGCAGAGTAGAGGCAGAGTAGAGGCAGAGTAGAGGCAGAGTAGAGGCAGAGTAGAGGCAGAGTAGAGGCAGAGTAGAGGCAGAGTAGAGGCAGAGTAGAGGCAGAGTAGAGGCAGAGTAGAGGCAGAGTAGAGGCAGAGTAGAGGCAGAGTAGAGGCAGAGTAGAGGCAGAGTAGAGGCAGAGTAGAGGCAGAGTAGAGGCAGAGTAGAGGCAGAGTAGAGGCAGAGTAGAGGCAGAGTAGAGGCAGAGTAGAGGCAGAGTAGAGGCAGAGTAGAGGCAGAGTAGAGGCAGAGTAGAGGCAGAGTAGAGGCAGAGTAGAGGCAGAGTAGAGGCAGAGTAGAGGCAGAGTAGAGGCAGAGTAGAGGCAGAGTAGAGGCAGAGTAGAGGCAGAGTAGAGGCAGAGTAGAGGCAGAGTAGAGGCAGAGTAGAGGCAGAGTAGAGGCAGAGTAGAGGCAGAGTAGAGGCAGAGTAGAGGCAGAGTAGAGGCAGAGTAGAGGCAGAGTAGAGGCAGAGTAGAGGCAGAGTAGAGGCAGAGTAGAGGCAGAGTAGAGGCAGAGTAGAGGCAGAGTAGAGGCAGAGTAGAGGCAGAGTAGAGGCAGAGTAGAGGCAGAGTAGAGGCAGAGTAGAGGCAGAGTAGAGGCAGAGTAGAGGCAGAGTAGAGGCAGAGTAGAGGCAGAGTAGAGGCAGAGTAGAGGCAGAGTAGAGGCAGAGTAGAGGCAGAGTAGAGGCAGAGTAGAGGCAGAGTAGAGGCAGAGTAGAGGCAGAGTAGAGGCAGAGTAGAGGCAGAGTAGAGGCAGAGTAGAGGCAGAGTAGAGGCAGAGTAGAGGCAGAGTAGAGGCAGAGTAGAGGCAGAGTAGAGGCAGAGTAGAGGCAGAGTAGAGGCAGAGTAGAGGCAGAGTAGAGGCAGAGTAGAGGCAGAGTAGAGGCAGAGTAGAGGCAGAGTAGAGGCAGAGTAGAGGCAGAGTAGAGGCAGAGTAGAGGCAGAGTAGAGGCAGAGTAGAGGCAGAGTAGAGGCAGAGTAGAGGCAGAGTAGAGGCAGAGTAGAGGCAGAGTAGAGGCAGAGTAGAGGCAGAGTAGAGGCAGAGTAGAGGCAGAGTAGAGGCAGAGTAGAGGCAGAGTAGAGGCAGAGTAGAGGCAGAGTAGAGGCAGAGTAGAGGCAGAGTAGAGGCAGAGTAGAGGCAGAGTAGAGGCAGAGTAGAGGCAGAGTAGAGGCAGAGTAGAGGCAGAGTAGAGGCAGAGTAGAGGCAGAGTAGAGGCAGAGTAGAGGCAGAGTAGAGGCAGAGTAGAGGCAGAGTAGAGGCAGAGTAGAGGCAGAGTAGAGGCAGAGTAGAGGCAGAGTAGAGGCAGAGTAGAAGCGGGGCGAGGGCGGGTTAGTCGCAGGATAGAGGCGGGGGCGTAGGCAGGGTGGAAGCGGAAGCGAGGAAGATGGCGGCAGAGTACGGAGGAAGGGAGCCGGGGCGCGGGAGGGGCGAAGGGGCGCGGCGGGGGAGGGGCGGGGGCCGGAGTTGCTCGTGACGTTCTCTTCTGCGCGGTCGGAGCGTCGCGTTGGAAGCACTGGCGGCGGATTTTATGTTCTCCGCCGAATAGTTACTCCCGCGATCTGCGTCCCTGGGGAGCGGCGCGGATAAATTATTTTTATTAGCGCCGCGGAAACGCGCGCGTTGCGGATTTGGCGGCGCCGGGGGTCGAGAGTCCTTTTTTTCGCGCATCGACACTCCGCGCCGCCGCCGCCGCCGCCACCGCCTGGGATCGTGCATCTGCACGGAATGGCTGCGGATTCCATTTGACGCCTGCAGGCGGGAAATGAAACGAAAGGGCGTGGGGTGCAAAAATGTTAATTTAGGACAATAACATTCATTCTGTAATACGTTTCTTATGACACTCTTACATCCAATTAACCCAACAATAATGAGGAAAGCCTCTCTTAATGGAGTATGTACGTTAAGGATAGAACAGACCGCCGTTCGTTATCAATCGTAATATGTTGTAGCTAAAGTTGATGTACGAATACACTTATTCCTTGAATAAGAATTCGTTTATATGATTTATTGAACTTTATATAGACACACGGACGATTCCACAAATATTAGTCGCTTATTTTTTTACTGTTTATCGGCTTAAGTTAATAATTGTTTCAGTTGTTGACTTAGCAGGAATGAATATAATAGAATACTTCATTTTCAGTGACACAGAATTCGAAATGCTTGTAAATGTAATGACCTCGTGAACTTATATTACAAAGCAAATCAAAAAAACTTAATAGATTCAAGCACTCACAATAAGCATTGCTATTCTAATATTAGTTTTTCTTGAAGCAAATTTTGTGATTTAATAGTTGCGTTGGGAACTAATGGAGAAACGTTTTATTGAAACTTTCTATATACACTTTCTTTAAACATAATATTATTTTAGCAGCACTTGGTGAATGTAGGTATGGTAGTGAAGGGTTACTCAAAAACAGTGAAGAGCTTCAATTTCTCTCCGGAGTTATGACAAGAGAAGGTGATGTTGACTTCAGGTGTATTGGTGCATTGGATCCATGTGCAGTGTGCGCTCCTAGAGAGTTGCATTCATCCTTTCTGTGAATAACTTTGTATTGGTCACGGACACGATAGCTTTTTGGATATTTTCTTGCTCAACATTACGTGTCTCTACATTAGAATTGAAATTTTTCAGTTTCACTCTTAGCCATTGTGCCGCCAACTTCACCGACGCTTTCGTAAATATTCCCTTTGATGTCGTCGGATTTAATTATTATTAATTATTGTATTAATTATTATCATCAATTAAGACACTTGGAATTAGAACATTTCAAACATTTGATATAGGGCTTAAATGATAATCGTGTGCCACAAACCCTCAATTTGAAATTCATGCACTGTCAGTTTATACAGATAAATTGTCATTGCTCCATATCACTGACTTGTAGTGTCAGGTTTGTGAACTATTTTCTCTAACATTGCAATTTAGATTAAATGCCTTCGTTATTAACGTAATTCGAATTCTATAATAAACGTAATTAGTTTAATTCATTAACCTTCAGTTCCTTCCTGAAATCTTTCTACTACACCCAAACAGCAATGCATGCACTTGAAGTTCATACACAGAAATTGAAAGTGTTCGTAGTATCGATAACCTTACCAGCTACCTTTGTGGACTCTTCCGTCGATAGCCTGTTTGTTAGTTTTTAACTGTCCGTTTGCTTGCAAGCTCCTTTCATCCTACGGTTGCGGTGTGGTTTCTGCGGACGCGGCGACACAGCAGACTATTTGCTTGTGGCTGTAGGCACATATGCGAAACAGAGCCGGACTCATTTGCGCTCTGCCACTTCCTGGCGTCGCCTATTGGTGTCCTTTGTTCTTGTGACTCTGCTGGCCTTTGTCCGTCGCTGATTTTCTATGTTCCAATTAGTCGACGGCTTTTTCCTTTGCTTCATTTGCACCGTTCGTCTGTGGCTCATTTCCAAAGTTTTGCGGCTCCTGATGACCTCTGGCTGTTATCCAGCCTATCAGGTAGGGTGCCCCAGGGCATCAAATGATGTAACTGCAGTACCTCTGACCGGTAGGTCCTAGAGTACCAGGATTTTCGGCACTAGCTTGTCGGCTAGGTTGAATTCAGTCGCGGTCTGAAGGAGAATTATAGATGCCGGCTGCTGTGGGAAGAAGTTTTTAGTGATTTCTCCAATGAATACCAGATGATTGCCGAAGCAGTGTCCTAACAAACGTAGCGCGAGCGATCTTTCCTTCCGCTGCCTTGTCTTATTCTCACCCCTTACACACATTCACTGACATGTACTACACTATCTCACATGTCGGTAGACTGGCCGGGAGTTTAAAGCTCTTTGATGGGGCGGTGCCCCGCTGGTGGGAGATACCTAGTAGAGGAAATCCCGCTTGTCTAATGTAGCTCGGCGCCAGATTTCGCCATCCAGCTGGGAAATATCACAGCCACCTTCCGAGCAAAATAATTCACTACTCTTACGGGATTAAACCTTAGCAGTTGACGCGCCTCGAATAACTATTAATCAATCATGTCTATCATTCGAGAAAGGATATATATTGCCTGATTTTTTCCCATATTTTCCCTTCATAATATAATTCATTCCTTTCCTATATACGTGTCTTTAGTTTGTTCATGTAGTCGCTCAGTATCGCATGAAATAGCTTAATGTTACTCGCCTGTGTGTTTCGTATAAAGAGATATACAGACGCATTATTTAAAATTATTGATGCCTACGCGCATATATCTACAACTCACGTCAAATCATTATTTTTGTTTCTAAACAATCACGAAGGTGAATATTTTTATTGAATTTATATCACAAACAAATGGCATATTGCGGTTTACGAGCAGTAGCTGTAATAATATTTTATGTTCCACAATATAAACGATAGGAATTGAAATATCGTGTTTTGATTTGTAACGAATCCTTACAGTTTATTTATCTTTAGTTTACCACGGTAAGTTAATTAGGAATTCACTTGTCAAATCCATTAATGGTTCGTAAACGGAACTGAACTGAATAGTGGACAATAATGCATAGCAAAAATGTTTCAGATCCACATTCCACAACATATTCCGCAACATCGCAGTCAATATATTTGAGTTTAGTAATCGAGTAAATGATTGTAGACGTTCTTATCTCATGTTTTGTAGATAACCCATTTACGCTGAACCTACTTGCTTGGATTTGTAAAAAAAAATACGTAAATAAATTGACTCAATTTATATGTTCTGATATTTTTCTCATTTAATTTCAATAACTTTTTCATTTAGTTGAAAACATTTGTTCACAAATATCATGTTTTGATAAACCCAAACATTCACGAATACAGTTTTTAAGAAATAAAAATTTGTTTTAATTTATATTTCACAGTTTTTACAAAATAGAATGATACGGATCACAGAGGAGGTTGAAAAGTGAAATTTGTAATTATTGTTAAGCGTTAAAATTTATTTAAAAATGATGAACATTAGACGTAAAAATTCTTAGATCAAAGTCATAATGTATTTTCATTACTATTTCATTATTTTCATATCATTAACGTTTTATTTCGCTATCGTATCACTGAGACACATATTGTAGCAAATTTTCCATGCACTTAAAAAATGGCTGTATGTGAAATCTGAATGATATTTACATTATCTCCAATGGGAGTTAAATGTAAACGTCATTCACACATTTTTTTGCGTATTTGTGCGAATTTGCGAAGTGCGAATTTGTTCTTAGGAATGCTTCGTGGTAGATCATGCCAATGGAATGCTGTTAAATGAATAAATAACACAGACACAGAAAATAAAGACGTTGTCAGACGCAAAGACGACATTTGTTTCTCGATATACGTCGACGCCGTAAATCTGAACGCCCTGAATCTGATAGCATTGCGCCACCGCCACCCAGTTTTTAAGCGCGAAAATACATTGAAATCGGTTTGTTTTGTTTTCGGAGGTTCTTGTGAGACCCAAAGACTTGACACGTGAATCTCTATGTATGTCGACGCGCGAAGTCCTAAGAGAGAATTGTTCCACCACCTTCCAGTTGTTGTTGTTGTTGTTGTTGGTTTTTTTTTGTTGAAAAAAACACTTGCGAGTACTAGATTTTTGTGTCTTGTCGCATCACATTCTACAGAAACTGGGAGTAGTCAGATCCAAAACTTGACACATGTTTCTCTATGTATGTCGATGCGGTGAGTCCGAATATGAAGCCAGAATTGCACCATCAACTCCCAGTTTTGTTTAAATGTCAAAAAATCACAGTAAAATTTACAATTTACAATTTCTCAGTATCTTTGTGTGATTAAAAAAACTGGAGGATAGTGGCAGAATTTTGACTTCAGATTCGGATTAAGCTCGTCGATATACATAGAGAAAAGTGTGCCAAGTCTTTAGGTACATGAATTTGGTGTGTGTTCGTGTGTGCGCGCGAGTGCGCGCGTGAGTGTACGCGCGTGTGTGCCTGTGTTACCAAAGGAGTAGCAATGAGTAAGCCGGGTAAAAGTTCTCTTCTGGACTTCAGGTGATGGCAATGGAATAGTGGTGCCGCGTACTAGTCGCCTCCGCAGGCAGTGGCACCCCCCGCCCCCGCCGCCCCCGCCGCCCCCGCCGCCCCCGCCGCCCCCGCCACCCCAGCCGCCCCCGCCGCCCCCGGCGGGCGGGCCGACAAAGCATCGCGTAGTCCGATTACTTTCCGCCGTCGAAGCGCGGGTTAATCAGTGGGTCACGAGCGCCTCAAAGCGGAGGCGGGGGCGGAGGCGGCGTTGGGCGACGGCTCATTAGGCGTAACGAGCCTCCCTGCACATGCGCCTCCGGGGCGCTCGCCCCCCGCCCATTCCCTCCGCTCTGTCCTCTTTTTCTTCCCTTGCCCTCTCTTCGCCCTAACTCGCTTCCCTGCTACATTTCGCGTTCTGTACACTCTCTTTGCTGTTGATGTTGCTCATTGAAACGTATTGCACTGATACTTTTAATATTTTATGTGTTAAGTAACTTCTATTGATACGTGTTTATTATTATGTGACCCTGCATGTCATAAAAATCATTCGAATGCCTTCACTGTCATATTGTTGAATATGAGGTTGTAAATTCATCAAGATCATTAATTTTGTGTAAATATTTCCATTTATATGGCGTTTCATAAATTATTTTTACTGAAGTAAAAGTACTTCAATATTTTAAGTACAATAATTGAAAATATGTTTTTAATATTGAGTTTTATTTTTCTGAAGTATGATATTTATTCAAACCTGAATAATTTCTTCAATTCAGTGCAGAAAAAACCCAATTTTGCATTGTCAAGCTCAGGTATCTACATTAATAGCATTCCTGTCCCAACTGTAGGGAAAATTTCTTATTATTTTGAAAGTAAGGGGAAATTGCGTGTTGTTTTAAATTTTATCCGGTTTGCTCAAGCTACTCCCTACAGGTAAGACACGTATATTTTTTCGGGGTAAGTAATTTACTAACAGATTTTTATATAATATATTTTTTATATATAATATATAATTTGGATTGTATTATGATATCCAAATTATATTACTTGACTGTATTATATATCATATGGTTTGTATAATTTGAAAGAAGCTGTAACAAGTATTGTACTTCCGCTTCTGGGTCTATGACCCCATCTCGATAGGTTTTTGTCCAGTTTCCCTGATTCACGAGCAAATGCTAAAATGGCCCCTTGTTTTGCTTCCGGACATAAATGTAACTTCAAATTAGCCTCTCCCCATAGCATGTCATAGAGTTTTAGGCGTAAATAAATAAATAAATTTCAAGTAACTGGCAAGTGTAAAAACATCTACATCAATATTCATTCCCGCGCAAATATACAGAATGTCTCAGAATAAACGTTACAAACGTCTGTGTCTATTGTGGTCACGTTTTACCAATGAACCTGTAGTGAGAAATTTCATACAAACGCACGTCACATTTGATCAGTATGCAACGTATCGCGATCTGGTGTTTGGCACGGCATGTCACGTCCCGAGGCGAAGAGATTTTGATTATCTCGTGATCACCGGTGTTGGAGCAGTTATCTAACAATCAGGGGCCAATTAGGCATGTATAACTATGTTAAATGAAATTTCACGCCAAATATTGCGCGGTAGTTGCATATATTTCACGCCATATATACGCGTTCACTGGATACCATGGCTATTATTCGACTCTCCTACGTCCTCTGGAGGTTTGCATCTTCAATTCTGAGGATCCAAATCAGTAAATTTATTTTACTTTGTAAATACAATAGTTGGATTTGCTTAATAATATACAATTAAAACTGAATACATTGCAAATAGTTTACAATACATACGCGACATACAAAGCCCTTTCCTATATTTTTCAACCATATTGATCTTTCACTTTTATCCTCTAATATGCACTTCACTTCATCCTCAACATTCCACCTGTTCCACATTCTTCTTCCCAAAAAACCCGGCATCTCTAAAATATGTTCTTAATCTTCCCCTTCC
The DNA here is from genome assembly GCA_038098605.1 of Gryllus longicercus. NCBI lineage: Eukaryota > Metazoa > Arthropoda > Insecta > Orthoptera > Gryllidae > Gryllus > Gryllus longicercus. Next base: position 48,438 of record JAZDUA010001172.1, on the reverse strand, counting down.
ATCTCACAGATCCTGCATTTTCCCCTCACTACTCAGCCAATATCCACTCTCTCTCTCTCTCTTGCTCTCTTTCTCTCTCTTTATCTTTCTCTCTCTCTTTATCTTTCTCTCTCTCTTTATCTTTCTCTCTCTCTTTATCTTTTTCTCTCTCTTTATCTTTCTCTCTCTCTTTATCTTTCTCTCTCTCTTTATCTTTCTCTCTCTCTTTATCTTTCTCTCTCTCTTTATCTTTCTCTCTCTCTTTATCTTTCTCTCTCTTTATCTTTCTCTCTCTCTTTATCTTTCTCTCTCTCTTTATCTTTCTCTCTCTTTATCTTTCTCTCTCTTTATCTTTCTCTCTCTTTATCTTTCTCTCTCTTTATCTTTCTCTCTCTCTTTATCTTTCTCTCTCTCTTTATCTTTCTCTCTGTCTTTATCTTTCTCTCTCTCTTTATCTTTCTCTCTCTCCCTCTTTCTCTCTCTCTCCCTCTTTCTCTCTCTCTCCCTCTTTCTCTCTCTCTCCTTCTTTCTTTCTCTTTCCATCCCTTCTTCTTTCTCTCTTTCTCCTTCTTTCTTTCTCTTTCCATCCCTTCTTCTTTCTCTCTTTCTCCCTCTCTATATCTATCTCTCCCTTTCTCTATCTCTCTCGTTTCAAGTCCTAACCTAAATCTTGGTTAGAATACCTAAATCTCGATATTCTTCGTCCGTCACTTTCATTACATTTTCCTTTTAGATAACTTGGAATATCATTCAACTGAATAATTTTAAACCATTTGTTATAATTTGATTTTCTAGTAACCTTTCTACAATAACTGATCATTATCCCTTTGAATCTGTTCTTTGCTGAACTAAATCCCTTCTACTTAAGTAAATACCGTTACCTTGTCTTATCCTCTAACAAATAACCTTTATTATTTGTGACATACCTGGTGGTGCCGGGTATTTTCACTGCAATACAACACTAAGAGAGGGTATCTTTTACGTGAATGGGTCCCTGGATAAGTTGGTGCAACGTTGGGGTGGTTAATCATAAATTAAAATAGAATTCTAAACAAGATTTATTTTAAATCAAATTTGTTATTTACATCATTAGACAACGTTTTTACACTCTGCCTTGGTACCAAGATTAAGAGTGAAATGCATTTCTCATACCTGTGGGGCCCCGATCGAATACCTATGATGTTCGTAGAACCGCTCGTGCCGACAGGATTGTCGACCTCTGCTACTGCTGCGGGCCGTCAGCGTCGGGTGGCGTGGTAATCGCCCACGGCTGATGCTCCAACGATTCTTCCCCGATCAGGATCTTGACACCTCGGCTTCGCACCTTCCTCGAATCACTGTCCGTCAGTGGGTTTAATTACACAACCCGCGCCTACTCTGTATACTGGTCACAGTTCTGTACCGCGCGATTTCAAGAATGTTTCCACCGCGCCAACTAATAAGAACAACATCAATTATTCTACCAACACTAATCTTTCACTATACTGATACTTCTAATGTTCTATTTACACGTTTGTGATCTACTACAGTTTTCGATATTTCCACAGTTGCGTAGCCTGTCGACTGTGTCCATGTATTACTCGCGAGCTCTCGCGACACGTCCGCACTCGTCGCCGCCCCGCTAGCGTCTCTCTGGTCACCGTTCTGCCAACGGCTCTCGTCCGCGATTCTCGTAACGAACTTTTTGCACGTGCGCGGTGCCCAGTTCCAACCGAAATTCACACGCTAGCCTCCCGGCGGCGGTGGCACCGTCGGCGGTGGCAGCGGCTGCTCGCCGGCCCCGGCGCGCCGCGCTCAGCGCGCGCACCGCGCAGTTCAAAATAGCAATTGGTTTCTTACACTAATGATTTAATTAGTGTAATGAAACACATATTCTGGGTTTCATCACCCCCCCCCTTTCTTTTTTTGAATTTTTTCACTTCTGGAAAAATTCACACTAGTAACATCGTCACTGCCGATGGTTGCACTCGTTTGCATATTGCTCGACGCCCTATATACACTTATAACCTAAAATCGAATTAACATGTAATTACTTATTATTAATCCTAACATTACACTTATTTACACTTCACTATTTTCCATGCATGTTGAACCAGGTTTCCGATTTGAAGCTTGTAGTGTCCTACTATGTCTTGTCTCTTGTACGACGGTTCATCCCCATTTTGCTGACATTGATTTCCCAAGTCACAGTTGTAGGACATAGCTTCCAGCGTGTTGGACACATCTTGATAGGTATCATCCCATTTCCAGCTACGACCTCTTCTACGTTTGTACCAATGGTTGACCATACCATCGCTCTTCCCTCGCCCCTGACTTCGCTCCATTCTTGACCTGCCTACATCTCCATCACTCCCATTCGTTGGGGCGTCTGCAAACATGAAGTTGTACCCCTCCAATATCTTCAAACCCTTTCCTAAATCGGTATGATCTGCTCTGCTCAGTAGGCTTTGCACGGTGACAGGATACTGTCGCGTTGACATGCAAATAATTCCTTGATATTTTATAGGAGCAAATAATGTTTTTGGCTCCATAACGCTCTTCGTTCTGTATTCACTACGACTTCCCGTGATGTAGTTGTGATGGCTATTCCTCTGGTCGCTCTTGATGTTTATTTGGGTTTCTTCATTCCGCTTTCGTACAGAAATCTTGTTTTCAAATTCCTTCAAAAATTTCGGAAATGTACCAAAATTCTCTGCCCATGTCCTGGCGTTCTCTTCTAACATTGGGTGTAATAACTGGATCTTGTATCCTTCCAATATGTTGTTTGATGCTAGGTGCCGTTCTTCTGCTCGCAGAACTACCTTAGGGTTTTCCGCCCCATCTCCCAGAGATTTCATCGACTTTGGAGGCATAATTTGTGTCACCCCATACTTGACACTTGGCGATGTTTTCCCGTCTTCTTCCTGTTTAAACTCTTCTTGTACTCTTTTCTCTTCGCACCCTTGTATATTTTCCACGATTTCTTCTTCCACTATACGCTCCATTTCTTCTATTTTCATTTCCATTTCTTCTTCCATTATTAACTTCAATTCTTCCGTTTTCACTTTCACTTTATAAACATCCTCCTCGGTCTCGATTTGGACCTCCACCGTTTTGCCCTCCGCTGTCTTGACTTCCTCATGGATTTGGTTCGTCATCCCCTCGTTTCTATCTGTTACCGCTACCCTAGCATCTACTTGATGGCATGATTGAAATTTTAGCACCTCATCTTTCCTATCCAGTTCCTCCGCTTTCCCATACGGTTTTTCGCATATTTCGATGAGCTTCCTATTCCGTTCTTCTGTGATTCTTCCCATTTCTTCTGCCGGCTTCTTAATCTGTTCTTCAACCACCTTCCCGTTCTGTTCTTCTATTAGTTTTCTATTCCGTTCCTCCGCCTTCCTATTCTGTTCCTCCTCGGATCTTTTCTGTTTACCTAATTCTTTGCTCTGTTCTTCCGCAAACTTCTCAATCTGCTTCTCCGTTTGCTGCCTCAGCTGTTCTTCTAATGAATCTTCTGCCATTACGCCCGTACACGCTTCGTATTCTTCGTCCATCCCCAAGTCAAATCCTACCGCCTGGCTCCCCAGTTCTACCACCTGCCGTTCTAGATCTATATTTACTCTGTGATCGACCAGAAAATCCGTCCCTATGATTACCGAATACAATATTTTTTTGACTACCAGGGCCACCATCTCGTATACTTGGTTGCCAATCCTGGCTTGAAACATGATTTGTTTTGTGATGGGGCTTGACTTCTTCTGAGTTGCCCCAATCACATACGCCCTATTCATAGGCAAACACATTACTTCTTTTCCTGTTGCTTTTAACTCCTCATACATTTCTTCTGATACTACTGTAGTCGTGCACCCTGTATCCACTAAAGCTTCTTTAATTATACCTTCACATTCTATCGATATCGTGGGACATTTCCTGATTCTGACCGCTGAGTTCTTACATCTCCGCCACGGTTGGGTATCGTAGGTTACCGGCTGCATAGCGTTTATGGAGACCGCGTTTACATCATCGATTTCCGCGTCCGCAATGGGGCCACCTATCACCGCGGACTCTATTAGTTTAAATAGTGTCCTTGATCACTACTTGTGCTAGGCTGTGCTAATCGGTCGGGTGCATTCCCGCCCCCGCCTCGCGTCTCCGTACGGTTTGAATTAGATCTGTTCCAGTCCGGTCTCTGGTTCCCCGGCTCTGGTCTCCATCCGTCTCCCCCTCTTCCGCGTTGGTTTCTCTGGTAATCGTTGCTCCTATCATTCCCTTGCCCCTGGTTACGTTCCGATCTAACCATATTAACATTCCTTTCATTTCTGTTCTTTGGTACGCCTGCAAATGTCAAGTCGTACCCTCCTAACACATTCTGGAATCTTTCCAGGTCGGTGTGCTGCACACTACGTAAAAGATTCTGCACCGTAACTGGGAACTGTCTTGTCAGTACACATATTATTTCCTGATCGCTCATCGGTGGGTATAGCGTTTTGTATTCCATAATACGCCTTGTTGCGTATTCCCGCAAACTTCCCATTGACTGGTTGTAATGATTATTCATTAAGCTGATTTTAAAATTAATTTGAATTTCCTCATTCCAATACCGCTCAAGGAATCGATCTTTAAATGCCTTTACTGATTCGGGAAACTTATCAAATGTATCGGCCCATATCCTTGCGTTGCCTTCTAACATTAAATATAACAATTGTATTTTACACCTTTCCGAAGTATTGATAACATCTAGATGTCGTTCTGCTGCCTTCATAAATATGCATGGATTTTCTTTCCCGTCTCCTGAAAATTTTAGTGATCTTGGAGGGGTAAATGGTACCGTCCCGCTTGCTGCAATTGGGGATGCCTTGCATTCTTTTATTTGTTCAATCTCTGTTCGTAGTAACACAACCTTCTCTTCACATTCCCGCTTATTCTCCTGCATTTCTTCCTTGACTACCGATTGTATCCTCTCAATTTTCTCGTCCTGCTTAGCGGTTCTATCATCTAATTGCTGGTATAGTTTATTCTCTAATTCTCCCCCCAAATTAAGTACTTGGGATTTTAATTCCTTTTTTTGTTTCCCTAATTCTTCGGCAGTCCATTGCTTGTGACTTTCCACCCGCTCCGCGATTTTGGCCATCTCATTCTTCGTTAACACAATTTGTTCTTCGGCGCGTCCTATTCGCCCCCCTATTGCATCTAATTTCCTATTCTGTTCTTCTGCCAACTTCCCAATCTGTTCCTCTACTTTCCTATTCAGTTCTTCAGCTAACCTCCTGTTCTGCTCCTCTGTGAATATTTTCTGCTCCTCAGCTGACTTCCTAATCTGCTCCACTGTGAATATTTTCTGTTCATTCTGTCCTTCCAATATCTTCCGATTCTGTTCATCTAATTTCCCATTTAGTTGTTCGAACATCTTCCTATTCTGTTCGTCTGCCTTCCTATCCCGTTCTTCTGCTTTCCTACTCTGTTCATCTAATAACTTCCTATTCTGTTCTTCTAACATCTTCATCAACATCTGCATTCCATTTGGATGGATATCTTCTCCACCCCCCCGATTTGAATTTCCTGCTACCTGAATCATCGGTGTTGACGTAACTTGTACATCTTTATTAAAACTGTCCCCTGACGTATCATCCAACCGACTTCCAATACCACTATCCCTGCTTTCCGATGACATGCTATTATCGATTCCTACATCTATCTCCCCTACTTCATCCGTCTTCTCTTCCCGGTCCAGCACTACATTTTGCGCCTCCATTCTGTTGCTTTGAGCTGTCCGATCGATTCTCACTACACTAAAATACCGCACAAATTTTCCTCTTGCCTCACCTACCAACAATACCACAGTTATCCTATGAATTAACTATACCCGCCACAATACTGTATATTCTTCGCGAATGGTTTAATTCACTCCTGTTTCAATTGCTAATTAATGACGAACAACCCTCATTCACCACCAAAAACACAATAACACTAGGTCAGTAGCCATATAAATCTCCACTCACCTACCAATGCATAAACATACTCTTTACAACACATATATTATTACCATTTACACATATACACTGCTAATAAACTTATTAACACTATTACATAAATGCTTTCAAATTATAATAAATCCCTTATTAATTGAAATTACTTTTCAACGCACCTATTGCTATATTATGTACATCATCATCATTCACATTTGCATGTCATATCTCCTCCCTGAATTTTCCTCAATAATATAATATAGATATTCACAACAAACATTCACACTGCTGGTATATATTTCCCAACCTGGTATCTTTTCTAATAAATTCCCCACACTTTACCATCACCAATAGATAATGCACTACTGAGTGAATGTTCCCAGCAAAAAAAACAATTTTGTGCATAATTTGTACAACACTATTAACCACCTTTATATTCTCATAAGAATTATTACTACTTCCCCATTTCTTTGATTTCCATGTTATAAAAAATTGCCAAGCAGTTCAAATATTATTAATATGTCTTACAAAACTTGGAATTCTATTACATTATATTATCTGTAACATGTACATGTATAGCCTTCATAACCTCAGTAACTACAATATTAACTATATATTGGATGCTCACAAATAATTGCCTATGTCAGCCCGCAATTAATTACGCAGCAACATTTTTGTAATTATCAACATTACATTATGCTTACTTGACTTGTGCATGTTTTTGCTAACACATGTATTGTTATTTTTTTTGTACTCTATAATAATACACTTTGCACTGCCTGCTTCTCATCTATACCCTGCATTACTATACATCAATTACATGCACATTATTTTCCAACATTTCACCAACTTTCCTAAGGCCACATTTCTTAACTATACGTTTTCCACTTGTTCGGGCGCCAGCTGTGACATACCTGGTGGTGCCGGGTATTTTCACTGCAATACAACACTAAGAGAGGGTATCTTTTACGTGAATGGGTCCCTGGATAAGTTGGTGCAACGTTGGGGTGGTTAATCATAAATTAAAATACAATTCTAAACAAGATTTATTTTAAATCAAATTTGTTATTTACATCATTAGACAACGTTTTTACACTCTGCCTTGGTACCAAGATTAAGAGTGAAATGCATTTCTCATACCTGTGGGGCCCCGATCGAATACCTATGATGTTCGTAGAACCGCTCGTGCCGACAGGATTGTCGACCTCTGCTACTGCTGCGGGCCGTCAGCGTCGGGTGGCGTGGTAATCGCCCACGGCTGATGCTCCAACGATTCTTCCCCGATCAGGATCTTGACACCTCGGCTTCGCACCTTCCTCGAATCACTGTCCGTCAGTGGGTTTAATTACACAACCCGCGCCTACTCTGTATACTGGTCACAGTTCTGTACCGCGCGATTTCAAGAATGTTTCCACCGCGCCAACTAATAAGAACAACATCAATTATTCTACCAACACTAATCTTTCACTATACTGATACTTCTAATGTTCTATTTACACGTTTGTGATCTACTACAGTTTTCGATATTTCCACAGTTGCGTAGCCTGTCGACTGTGTCCATGTATTACTCGCGAGCTCTCGCGACACGTCCGCACTCGTCGCCGCCCCGCTAGCGTCTCTCTGGTCACCGTTCTGCCAACGGCTCTCGTCCGCGATTCTCGTAACGAACTTTTTGCACGTGCGCGGTGCCCAGTTCCAACCGAAATTCACACGCTAGCCTCCCGGCGGCGGTGGCACCGTCGGCGGTGGCAGCGGCTGCTCGCCGGCCCCGGCGCGCCGCGCTCAGCGCGCGCACCGCGCAGTTCAAAATAGCAATTGGTTTCTTACACTAATGATTTAATTAGTGTAATGAAACACATATTCTGGGTTTCATATTAAAAAAAAATTTCCCTTTCTCAATCGGATTTCTCAGTCACTATGGTTCTGATCTGTTTCCCAACAAAACGTGTTTTAATTAAACATCCTACTTTCTTTTAATTATTTCCTCAAATTTCCATGCTACTTTGCCCATCGCTATTCTCATATTTATCCACCTTTACCATGTGGCCGGGTGTGCAATAGTCTGCTCCTAGGATCCATAATAAAAAATCTTTCGTGTATTACATCCACTTTCCTCCTTTACTTCCATCTCCAACATTGAGGCTGTGTGTGTCGTGGAAACTCAAAGGCCTACAGAGACCAGAACCCCGGAGGTCGAGAGGTGAGCTACGAGGGTTGGGGCTTAAACCATGGCAACTATTTTTGTTTTTGTGAGAATACGTGCACCTGTGGAAAATGTCAAAGATACACATGAACGGACAAGGTGTAAACCAAGTGCATGGACATTTAAGGACACAGAATATGTAGTAGTAAAGTATGTTTCTCGGATTTATTAAGGTATTTGAAGTGACAGTACTGGTTTAATGTTCCAAAGCATTGTAGCATTGACGAGTCCAAAACATTTCAAAAGAATTACATACCTGATCTAAAGGTCCGATTACCGCATGTGCCCCGTCGGTTCGCACACTCGCAGGTCGTCTCTTGCGCTGCTGATCATCCGTCCGAACGACCTATAATGACCTAAGATCCCAATACAATATCCCACACATCCTAAATCACCCCCACGTATCTGCCAAATCCATCATCCAAACTTTTACCTGAAACCCTGTATTCGAGAATCTAATCATCCCGCATCAACACATCCTCAGAAACCCGCCCAGACTCTCACCTAAAAAAAACATCCTCTAGATATTCTGCAATTGCCCCCTCTAGTTACGTAACTTCAGTGAACGAAAGATAAAAATTGGCAAAGACGTCTCATCGACCAATTACGTCGAGACAATGACGGCAAACACCGACTGACGAAACGACCAAAATAGAAATAAACAAAACTCCCCCCCATCTCATACTTCCTTACAAAACCAATCCCACCACCCTTTTATACTAAATGTCATTAAAAAATAAACGTTACCTAAACAACCCCACTAACTTCTCCTCCAAACCCTTCTTTCCACTCCTACCCTGTTCTACTCCACCATCTCTGTTCTTCGTTCTACATCAACCCCCAAAAGCCTATCCAACTTTTAAAAAAATTAAAAAACACATAATAATCTTCAAGCTTCCCATTCCTCGTCCTTGTGGAGTAGTTATTTACAAAACAACCCCAAACAACAACCTGATCTGAAGTGTCCTCTAAAATGACAGGTAGATCGAACATAAAAGACCACAATGGTACGCGAGGTCATCACGTGCGCTGCTTTAAAAAAAATATTTATACTGATGGTGAATACATAGTTCAGTTTAAATTAACTATACATATGTTGAATGTTTTAATAGCTAAGTTAAATTGAAACTTAAAACTAATACAGAAGTTGAGGTTACCCGTCGGGCTCCTTTAGTCGGGAACTAGTTCGGAGAATTTCTTGAAGAAAATGTGAAAGGGAAATTTATTTTTTTATTCTGGTGCTGAGTGAAGAGTTTTTGCCGAGTCTATGAACTGAGAAAGGATTTGGCGTATGTTTGAGACGAAGTTGGTGGCTAGATAGATGATGTGATGGTCTATAGTCTCTAGAAGGAATTCTTTGTGTAACTGAGTACATGGTGACATACCAGGGAGCGTTTTTGTATTTGCAGTTTCCTTTTGTTGTATTTTGCTGCGTTTAACCAGATTGGGTAGGCGTATAGCAACAAGGGTCTTGCTACGGTTTTATATATTTGTATAGCTGAATTGTATGATAATGGGCTGGATATATGAATTAAAGGCTTTAATTGTATTAGCTTGAGTCTGGATTGAACAATTTTTGTACCTATGTGCTGCTTCTAAATGAGTTTTGTGTCCATGTTCAGTTCTATGTATTTGATGGGAGGGAGCGAGTTGATAATTTCTTTGTTTAGTATAAGTGGTCGCGGGGGTGAATGTGGACGGAGTTTGAAAATCTTGGCGGCTGTTTTCGTTGGATTGAGTTGAATTTTGTATTTTGAAGCCCAGCTCTCTTCGTACGCTGCTAAGCACGCGCCCTCGCAGAAACTCTCCTTCGCGCTTCGCGTTATGGAAGAGCACTTTTCCCCAGAGCTTCGTCACTTCTGATGTGTGACTTTTCGTCATTTCTCCCGTGGTGAATGACTGTCTGGGAGTACGAGCACTGCTCGAAACGTGTTACATTAAACTCGCAAGGCGGTAGTAGGGCACCTGATATAACTTTGCTCTCTGTACTAATAGATTCTCTCACTGAGCCATCTTTGATGTTGTGCACCGAATTGCAACATTTCTCTCACGCTACAAATGAACTTGTGCGATCTGATCACATTTCGTTTGGGGAAGATAATAGTTCATTTATTTATTTATTTATTTATTTATTTATTTATTTATTTATTTATTTATTTATTTATTTATTTATTTATTTATTTATTTATTTATTTATTTATTTATTTATTTATTTATTTATTTATTTATTTATTTATTTATTTATTTATTTATTTATTTATTTATTTATTTATTTATTTATTTATTTATTTATTTATTTATTTATTTATTTATTTATTTATTTATTTATTTATTTATTTATTTATTTATTTATTTATTTATTTATTTATTTATTTATTTATTTATTTATTTATTTATTTATTTATTTATTTACGTCAAAAACAGTTAACAACTGTGTGTGACGTCCTATGGGGAAAAGTTAATTTGAAGTTACATTTATGTCCAGAAGCAAAACAAGTTGCCGTGAGTTCTGCCTCAACCCTCGTATTTGCCCAATACTGCCCGTTTCGTGTGGTACACTTTTTGCCTCTTCCGACAATGTGCTTTCTTTAAAGGCGCGAATTCTCGGTGATTTTTCCTGAACACGAAAATATGGCTGCTAGAACATTTAGGAGGTACACAATTGTCGAGACCACCGCGTTTTGGCCATTTAAGGAAACTACCTCGATTTTTTTTCTGTCAGACTCTTTTGAAGTTCGCTGGCTCATATTGTGGCCAGCACGAAATATCTAGCAGTGTTTACGAGCATGGAAGTCTGGATATTTATTTTCCTGCCTGAAGACACTTTTGCCATAAACGAACGGAATGTTCCTTTGTAGCTGCACGCCGAGGCCAGGGCCACAAGATGGCATTCATATTGTGTCGGTGGGTTTATGATGATTTCGCGTGAGAAACTGTAGTTGTCGTCGGTCCGCATCGTGTAGCTGCTGTGAGCAATTTTGAAGCGAGTTTAGCTCTTGCTAGTTTCCCTGAATCGGATGTGGGTTCGATTCCCGAGCGGAGATATGAAGCTCTAGCTTTTTAATAAGAATCATCGCATTAAATTTGTGGAGAAATAAAGCTCTTGCAAAATAAATAAGGTAGGTACAGCGATGGGTAAATAATATGCTCGCCATATGTCTCTCTTACCCTCAGGCGTGGATATTATATTAAAATAGGGTTCAGACCTCGGATAGCTACCAGCTGGCAAAATTCGTATTATTCTCACTCTAAATTCCAAAATGCCACATATATATAATTTGAGAAGAAACAGTATTTGTATAATTGAATGAATTTTATACGTGAAAATGATAGAAGACTTTATGAATACTATAATGAAGCTTAAAGTTAAAATAAGGGATACTTAAGTAAGAGGAGTAAATAATCAACAATATCGATGATGTAATTGTGAATAGTTAAAACTTTTGTCAGTTCACCCATTTACCCTAAGGATGTATCTATTAATCTTGATTATCACGTCTAAGAAAGGAATTCTTTTCTGACTTTCAGTTTTTATGTTAAATTGTAATATTTCATGAAAGTTGTTAAAACAATCCGAAGTGTTTTTCTCACTATCAATAGGGGTTGGTAGGATAAGGTCCTCCACATACTTGTAAATAAAAGGAATCTTATGGGCGATCTGTTCAATAACACAATCAAGGAGATGCTTCATAACCATGTGACTATTTCAGTGACTATGAGAGCTTGAGGAAAGCCATGGTTTCTCCAACAATTATCATGTAATGTACAGATTAATAAACTAAAGCGGACTCTTTACAACATAAACTGAATAAAATAATACAGATATACTTAATTTAACATTAGTAGTAACGGTAATATTCATAGGAATGATATCAGTGGCCAGATTATAACAGAAATGTTAGTAAGAAGTGAACACATGTCCAATGATACACTGAAATCCAGAGGGTAGCGTGTGTGTTCCTTAACTCTGCAGTACTCGCATTCCATTTCGTAATGCAAGGGCTACATATGTAGCACAAGATTAAATTATAATTTTGAGACATTACGAGTTTCGTAAAAAAGTTCTGAATTAGTGTCTTATGATCAAAATGTTTATTCGAATATTATGTGAAAGTCATTAAACTTTCACATTTGGTATTAAAAACTACATATATTGTTTACCGGCAGAAAAATGGGCATAAGTGACTTTTATTAACATATGAAATGTTTTATTTCTCCAGTAATAATTCATCATGATTCATTCAACAATCATGAAAATAGTATATCACTATAGTATATGATAATAGTATATGACTGATAATAGTGTATCGTCTTTCAAATTTCCTGCGTAGCAAACTTACTTTCTTTCAGTCATAGTGCTCGCATGGGCTACAATTGTTCCACAACGGACTTTATATCTCTGACAACACAAAACTTGCAATGAAAATCTCAGAAGCAGAATTATAGTACAATTTGCTCTAATATTGTCACATACCTATTTAACAAGAGCTTTCCAGATAACATGAACTACCATCAGCCACTATTTTATTAGCGAATAATTATAGATTATGAACAGTTTGGGGCCTAAACGTAATAGGCCTACTACACCCTGTGGAATAGATGTAATACTCTAAATTCAAAAGACGTTTGTTAAATAGGTAGTAGGTTAAATAGGCTTGTAGGTTACATATGCTAGTATGTTGAGTGGACTATCATTTCTGAATAACATTAATAGTCCGTGCAAACTATTAATTTACATATTTTTAATAAATTAATTTATCTTTTCTACTAGCATATTGCACCCTATTACATTTCTCTAGTAAAAAAATATAAAGAGAATGGTATAAGAATGACAATGCAAAAAAAAAAACAGTAACTGCTTATCGACATTCTTTTCTAATCTGAGTTTGGCAAATGCCACGGAATGTCTCAGCAAGTTCAAGCTGTCTGTCACATACCCAAAAGAGCAAACGCGACGTAGGAACGCCTGAGTCATGTTTGCAGTGGGATGAATCTGCAGCAATTCCATAACCTGCATTCATCGCGAAGAGTCCGCACCTGCACTCTACAGTGCGGGGCAAAGCAGAAGGAAAGAATCGGACAATCTGATTGGAATTTCATTTAGGGGCCCTATCGTTTTTCCACACCCCCGCCCCCGTCGCCACGGACAGAGCTCGGGATGGCAAAGAGTGAACCGCGGAGGGGAACAGCGGCGGGGCAGCGCGCAGACTACAGAAACAGCACTTTGGAATCGCGCGGCGTTAATTGAGTTAGCAACTTCGGCGGCGCGAATCTCCGTGGGGCAACTTTCTTCCGCAGCTCCGCGCAATCACATTTTAATTCCCGGCGCCGGTGGCGTCGGCGGGGGCGCGGGTGGGGGGAGGGGTGACGCCGCCGGAGGCGGTGCGGGGGTGGGGGTGCCAGCGATGAGGAATAGGAAGGGGGATGTGGAGAGCGCAACAGCTGCGCGTGCATCGGGAACAGGAGGCTCAGCGTATCAACAGATGTCTCAGCAAGGCCTCTGACCAGGAGGTTCTAGGTTCGACGCCCGACGGTAGCACGGTGTTCGATACTGGCTGGCGAGCTGGGTCAACTTCAGTTGCTGTTTGAAGAACAAATCTAGCGGCTGGCAGCTCTGATCGGTAGTTTTCCGTTGTTTCTACAATCAACACCAGGCGAATGCCTAAGCCGCATAACCCAACAAACCCCAACAAACCCCAACAAACCCCCAACAAACTCCCAACAAACCCCCAACATACCCCCAACAAACCCCAACAAACCCCAACAAACCCCAACAAACCCCAACAAACCCCAACAAACCCCAACAAACCCCAACAAAACCCAACAAAACCCAACAAAACACAACAAACCACAACAAACCCCAACAAACCCCAACAAACCCCAACAAACCCCAACAAACCCCAACAAACCCCAACAAACCCCAACAAACCCCAACAAACCCCAACAAACCCCAACAAACCCCAACAAACCCCAACAAACCCCAACAAACCCCAACAAACCCCAACAAACCCCAACAAACCCCAACAAACCCCAACAAACCCCAACAAAATACCCCTACAAACGGACCACAGACCGTGTGCGAGCTTTCCTTCCCATTTTTTGTTCTATCCTCCCCCTTACGTACACATACTTACACGCAATATTTTAGTACACTTGCCGGGAGAACGGTCCGGAGCTTAGAGCTTGTCCTGGCTAATACGGTGCCAGCTGGTGGGAGATACTTGGTTTGAGAAATTCCCCTAGCCGGCCATAGGTCTGAGCCGGATCACGTCATCTAGCGGGGGAAGATCACTGCTATCTCTCGAGGAAACACCGTGCAGTACACTTACGGAACTAATGACCTTAGCAGTTGACGTGCTCGGAGCCACAAACAATCAATCAGCCAATTAATGATTGGAGTGGCAGCGCTGGAGGTCTGTGTTCTTCAGCCTCGATGGGCGCCGGTTGTTCTCAGCGCCGTCAAAGACACCACTGCTCCACTTCCCCACTTGCAATGCGCCCCGCCCCCGATGCTCCGCTGCCCCCTGCCGCCCCCTGCCGCCCCCTGCCGCCCCCTGCCGCCCCCTGCCGCCCCCTGCCGCCCCCTGCCGCCCCCTGCCGCCCCCTGCCGCCCCCTGCCGCCCCCTGCCGCCCCCTGCCGCCCCCTGCCGCCCCCTGCCGCCCCCTGCCGCCCCCTGCCGCCCCCTGCCGCCCCCTGCCGCCCCCTGCCGCCCCCTGCCGCCCCCTGCCGCCCCCTGCCGCCCCCTGCCGCCCCCTGCCGCCCCCGGCCGCCCCCTGCCGCCCCCTGCCACCCCCTGCCACCCCCTGCCGCCCCCGGCCGCCGACCGCCTCGCCCGCGTCAAGGCGCGTCATCACGCTACGTTGCACCTTCTCTGGATTCAGTCGCAGACTTCGTATTGGTTGGCTGGCGCGCGCTGCTCCACGGCACCTTGCCCTACTTTGTGACATTAGACATTCCTCTCTGGGTGCCCTGCAAGTTGCAGATCCATTCAAACTTGCGTTTCTATCACAACTTTTTCGCTTTTTTATCTCATTTCTTTATTTCTATAGAAAGCGTAGGTTGATTTCTTCCTATTAATATACTTCTTTTCTCAAAACCTAATTATAACTGCATTTAACGTGCCATTTTCTTTATTTTTATTTTTCCATTATTTTCAAATCAGTTTTTTTCATTCTTTTAGATTATTAACTTCTGTTACTTTTAATATAGTAACATTTTCTTGTTACCGTTTTATATTTCTTTTCATTTTATTTATTTATCTATATTACTTTTCTGTCTGTTAATGATTTATCTAATTTTAAGTAATTTTCTATATTATTGTTTTCTCAGAGACAACTATTCTCTATTGTATGTATTTCTTTTTCATTTTACTTAATATTTTATAATTATTCTTAAACATACACTGTATTTTGATGTGTAGATTCCCTTACCTGGTTTTATCACCAGCCCAAGGTTTGAGTAGATAGAAGAGAGAAATGAAGCTCTTTCTCGTTTAATTCTGTAAAATGTGTATGTGCACGTCGTCTCAAAGCTTGTATCGCGCCCTCGATGCAGCTCCCGTCCTCTGCCAACTGCATCGTGCTTCCACGAGGCAGCACCTCGTGCCACATTACAATGGCCGCTCCTCTATGATCTCTCTCCGGTCTTCCCCTCCCACAAGGCGTGGGCTCCTTTCCTCCCCCCCCCCAGCATCGTCGCTTTGGCGCCATGCACCGCCTCCGGCCATCATTAGCAGCGAGCGTAGGAACTGCTCCCAGTGGGGAACGAACCGAGGACTGCCTTCGCCCGCGGACGCTCGTTTGGGGCCGTGAAAGCGGATGACCGCCAGGTAACCTCCCCTCCCTCCCCCCTGCAAAGCAGAAGCGACAAAGAAATAATGAATTAGAGAGCTCATCACGGAGGGGTGCTTGTAACGTGCTCACGTGCGACAAACGCTTTTTGCGCTCGTATTAATACGATTTTTCTTTCTCTGCAGGATCTCGCTCTCTAGAAAAAGGAATTTGTTTCACAGACGCTGACCTTTCAAAAGGAACATCTTGGATAAGTGACTACTTCTTTTAAACATTTAAACATTCACGTTCTAACGACCCAATTAGTTCAGGCTGAGCAGAGGGTATAAGCATTTATTGTAAGGAGATGGAATCCTGAAATTCTCTCTAACAAGAGTTTAATACGAATTTAGTAGGTTTGAATGAAAATATTCAATAATATTTAATGTTTTTACAATATCATATTTGACATTGTCAAGTTGACGCAACACATTTTAAATGTACTGAAATACAAAAATTTGTTTCTAAGTGTTTTCTATACAAAAGTAACCATTAAAATATTGCAATAGCATAATTTTAATATATAGGTAAAGAATAGAAGCTTGCATTAGCAAAATGCTGCTAAATAAAACCACACAAAAATATTTTACAAAAAGAAAAAGCACACTGTTTAATAACAAATATAATACGTTTCATGACAATGAAAAACGGATGTTCTCTTCCTTGGGGTCTTGCTCTTGCATGACCTTCTTTTCCTTTCGCTGTTTAGTAAGCAGTAGTGCACTGAATCAAATATTTGCATTTAAAATATTATTTTCATTGCAAAATGGGAACTCTTTGTTTTTGTATTTTCCCTGTTGCAACGTAACTAAATCGCAGATATGTCCTTACAAGACCAGAGGCAGCATAATTTTTTTCTCAACTTTGTGTGCACTGAAAATTTGTAATGGTTATTGGTTTTCAGTATTCTATTCGGGAAAAGCAGAAAAACCGTACATCTTCCTCGCCAGTTCTATTTTGGATCATTGTTCTGCCGCTGCGAAGGCTGCAGGTGAGTTCGTTGGTTCCGGAGATAAGGGTGAACAGTCTTTCCAGGATTTTCCGTTATTTATATTCCGCCGTAATCCGCAACGTGGGTGAGGAGGGGGGAGGGGGAGGGGGTGCGTTGGCGTTTCGCGGAGAATGTTCACCGCCCCCCCCTCCTTCGACAACGCCACCCCGCTACGTTCTCACCGGTTCTCGCTACCTCTGCAACGCCACCCATCCGGGCAACCGTCGTCAACACACCATTATCACGGCCGATAATTCAATGCTTGCTTGCTTGATTCGTCATTCCGGACGTGTCAATTACTAAGGCCATACGTCCCGTAAGTGTAGTGCGTGATTTTATCGCCGGAGGTGACTGTTATGTGAAAAAAACGTAATTTCTTAAAAATAGATTTATTCTGAACTCACACCAGTACAGAGTAACTATGTACAAACCAGATCCAACAATTTTCGTGAAGATGTACCAGTGTATGACAAAGTAGCCGTTGCCCAGGGAGACGTCCAAAGTTAGTAGCCGTAGCACCGACGTATCTGTCCGAGAGAGTGAGTCCGTGCACTTTGCTGTTCCGTCAACACTGTTGACAATTCACTGATGCACTCGATACTGCTGGTAGGCGCTCAACTGCCGTCTGCCCGCCGGGGCGTTGCTTTATAGCCCGCTGAGTCTGAGGGTCCGCTGATCAGCCCCCGGATGGGGGTGATGCCTCCTTTGTCGGTGCCTGGTCGCGCAGAGGCTGCTGTCGTCGCCCTCTTTTGAGCGGCGACGGTTCTAGGTTTCGGCGGTTCTTGCAATGGTGCGCAGTCGACTACTGCAGCGGTGATCTTCTCCCGCTGCCCGGAGAGATCAGGAGCCGACCTTCACATCGACTTGCAGAGACTTCCCCAACCAGGTATCTCTCACAAGCGAACCACCGCCCAGCAGCGACAAGATCTAATCTCCCGGATAGGCTGTAAGTAAGGGCGAAGATAGGGCAAGGAAACGGAAGAAAGGCCACGAGTGGTTCATGGCCTGTTTGCTATGGTGCTGCTGCAGATTTCTCCTGGTGTTGAACGGAGAAACCACGGAAAACTACCGATCAGAGCCGATGGCTAGGATTCCCCTGACAGAGGCTCAATTTGTTCTCGCTATGTAGTTAGTGTCGAAAAACGTACCACCGTCGGAACTCGAAAATTCGAACCCGGGAAGAGGCACTGCAGTGACATCAGTTGATGCCGTCAGCTAACTAAACTGGTACTGTCGATAAAACAATCATTATCACCACTAACGTCAAAAATGCTCTTTAGTGTTCCACAGGCCGTACCAAGTCTATAACAACCACAATCCTAATCAGCTGACACTCTCCAACAGAAAGCTGGCAACTGACCTTCACCAAAACGTCATTAATACATCTTAATACTACCACACCACTAACGAAATTGCTTATTATTTTTCTGATTCATTCATCTCTACACCCATTTAAGTAGTTTCTCTCATCTATGAGACGCAGTTCTGCAGTTCATATTGAATGATCATTTGATATTAGGTCAAAACACATTTCAAAACGTTTTGTTCTGTGACCTTTGTGTAGAATACATTTGAACAATATTGCAATATTTATGTTTCTTTAACTGTTCATTCACAATTTATCAGTTCCATCTTATATTCTTAAAACCACACCATGCTTTTCAGAAGTCAAGTTTGTCCATGTGTTGTGGGAGTATGGTCTCGCTTTTCATATGTGTACTCTCAAAATATTGCAGCTGAAACGAGCATATCCTTGCCTCGCCAGTTTTTCGGCTACCGATCTGTCAACTGTCATTTCATTCCTCTCCTTGCTGCTTCGCCGCCCCCTCCTTTCCCGCTTACCCACCACTTCCCCGTTTCTTTCTCATCGCCCCAATCACTCCATCCCCACCCGGCCCCTTTCTCCGCCCCCCCCCCGCCATCCCTCCGCTCAGTCACAACCTCACTCCCGTATTTGCCCCATCCACGCCTTCTCACCGCCCCCTCATCACCCCCCGCCATCTCTTCCCTCAGACACAGCACCGCCTCCACCTTCGCCTCGCCCCCGCCTTCGCCCCCCTCAGTCACAGATCCGTCATCGCCCCGCCTTCGCCCCGCCCCCGCTATCGTCCCCATCAGCCACTCTCGCCCTCGTCTTCTCCCTGCCCCTGCCTTCGCCCCGCTCCCACCATCGCCCCGCCATCACCCCACCTCCGCCATCGCCCCACCTCCGCCATCGCCCCACCCCCGCCTTCTCCCCACCCCCGCCTTCTCCCCACCCCCGCCATCGCCCCGTCCCCGCCTTCGCCCCCCCTCAGTCCCAGACCCGTCATCGCCCCGCCTTCGCCCCGCCCTTGATATCGTCCCCATCAGCCACTCTCATCCCCGTCTTCTCCCTGCCCCCGCCTTCACCCGCCCCTGCCACCGCTCTACCATCGCCACACCTTCGCCCGGACACGCCATCGCCCCGCTCCCACCATCGCCGCGCCCCCGCCATCGCCGAAAGCAGCCCCTTCCGCTCCCGCCTTCCCCCGCCTTCGCCCCTTCCCTTCGTCCCCCCGCCTTCGCTCTAACCCCCTTCGCCCCGGTGGCCTCGCCGTCGCCGCCGCCGCGGCCGCTCGGGTGCGAATGCATCACCATAAAGCTCGCATAAAAATGAAATACGGCCTGATGTAAGAATGAAAGAGCAACATTTCTCGGCGTACTTCGATAGTGGCGACAGCGGCGCCGTATATCACGGCCCGCGGAGGAAGCCCGCCACATACACTTGTTGCAATCGAAGTCTCCTCGGGGGGGGGGGGGCTGCCGTGTGTGGCCTTCGCCCCACTGACACGACCAGCACAACGCGTGATTACCAAGATAAAAATGGGCGACACCTTTTCACGATTGCATTAAAGTCATTGTTTCCGAAAAAATTCTGTCAGTTTTGTATTTTAAAAGTATGTCTTACGAGACTAATTTTTCCCGTTTTCTTCATCATTTTTTAAAAATTTGTGACGGTTTCATTTTTTTCTTTTTCATTTTAATTATTTAGTTTCTTTCTTTTCTTGATCACTACATTGTAGTTGTAGCAAACTTTCATTTTCCACCGGTCTGTAGCGTTCATTGTTGTAACTGGGTCTTCATGGACTGAAAGTAAAGTTAGCCGGTTTGTTTTGCGTGAGAGTCAAAGATTTTATATAATGTAATTAGAGGTAATTTCGAAATTTGCATGATCTGAATGGATATTCTTTTTTCAATTCTTCCATAAATGTATGTCTTATGTCTAACCTATTTAAAATGTATGCATTATGTCTGCGATCGTTTTGTTCTAGGTTCTTCTGCAAATAATAGAGGGCAATCAGTGACCTTGATCATTTTTTGGTAATTAGACAGTTTTGCATATGCATTCGTAAAGAACTCAGAGAGAAATGTTTACTTCATGCAATTAATCATGCAGTATATTCAAATAAACGGTATAGGACATTTTGGAAAAACAAAGTTCTCAGTCACGTTCACGAAACTGCTGTTTAGTTAAACACACTAATGCACGTATGGTAATTTTCACTAATCAGGTCGTAACCCATGACGAATAGCGTTTAATGAAGATAACTAAATGAATCGGTGCGTTGACTAGTGCATTCAGTAATATTTACTAAACACATTGAAGTGAAAAGTACTAAATATTTTGTTCCTTTTCATACATTAGTAAATGTTACTCAGTAATTCCTATTAAGCGGAAAAGTGAAAGGGAATATTTTATTTCTATCCCTTCAGACAGCAACTGGGGGTCCCGAACGGTCACATACCGTCGTGGACTTCTACTTTCTTTTATCTGATTATATCCAAACAGAACAGATGCTGACGCAGGCTTCCAACATTTGGCTACCGAGAGTATTTTTCTACCATTAGTTTAGATTACAACATAATTATTTAAAATCAATAAAATATGAAACACGCCATTTATAAAGCATAAAACACTAACAATGTATACACCGTTGACACGAAACGTAGATCTCACCGATGATTTTATCTACGAAACAAGTACAGTATCACTGACAACTCTCTTTTTCCATTCTCGTACGATTTTGAATTGACTGATTTATTAAAAGTAACTAAATCATGTTTAGTGAATGTTACAGGAATAATTGTATTTTATATATGATCGCTTACTAAACATATTTAGTAAATTCTACTATATTTCACACAGTGTATAGTTTAATTAGTTCAATTACGTGAACAAGAATGCATTCTTTTAATCCATTTTTTTGCTCGTTGTGACGTTTGCAGTGTAGCCACAGCTAAAAAACAATCACCACAAAATCCATATTGTTTTCAACTACTAGTGTTTGAAGTTAGGCATTTTCTTTATTTTCCATAGGAACTATTTTTTGGTTTTCTCGACTACCAACCCACAGCCATCTATAGGCACCTGAGAAACTTACCGGGACTCGAAGGTACTCACGGGGTCCGTCTCTCAACTGGCGAACCCGCATTATTCCCTGAACCTCCGTACGAGGTAGACCTTGGACCCAAGTGTGTCCTGCATTTATGATACAGCTCGTGGGGCTACTTCGGAACCCAAGTCTTTCGAGGGCATTGTAGAGACCGCTCGTCTACGTGAACAGGATCTCTGCCGCAAATTATTTATTGGAGAGTCAAGGGATTAGGAAAAGATTTGGGCTGAGATGAGATGTTCGGATGCTACAGAGGAAACTGTGTTGCATTGAATTGAATTTGCCTTATTTTACGTGGCGAGACTCGGGCCATCATGCCCGCTCTTCCGTCTGACCACGCAAATTTCGCTACGCTCCTTTCACCAACTAGCAGAGAAAGGAGGTATTTCTTGGGTGAGAAACAGGCGATTTGAATTTAGCTCAGAGGCGTCATTTAGGCTTGAGGATCTTTTACATGCAAGTAAATCTACTAACATGGGACAGCCGGCTTTACTTCCCCTTCCGAAGGAAGGTGTACGAAGGATTTTGTCGTCCCTAAAAATCCACGGCTTCGATCGGGTTTGAACCCGCGAGCTTGGGTATAACAGTCCGGTACGCTAACCGTCACACCATCGCCGCCAATCACTCCTGTCGTACGCGGGACTCCAAGCCACAACCCTATGTATTTGTGCGTGTGTCAGTGCTCGTGCTTCAAGCCGCACCGCACTGGCTCCACAAATGTCTGAAGAAAACAATCATTTGTCAGCTGCTTATTGATTGGTCGACTTATACTGAAAACAGACAACACTAAAGAATGATTCACTCCTAAAACAGAATCCCTGTTGTATTACGGAAAAACAAGTTTTTACTCTGAAACATACATTTCATTCATCGATTTCCCGCCGCAGATTTGCCAGTTCCTTCTATTAATACTTTTTTACATAATTAACTTCTCTCGAATACCTTCGTCTCACTGATTAGAAGCTTCATTGTTGAGTGAAAGGAGAAACCATGGCATATATGTGAAATGAGAAACTTTGTGATCGCAATTAAATTATAACTTGGTTTTTAGTCAGCATACTAGATATAACATCTTTAGTTACGAGTTGTCCAGAGAGTAAACGAATGGCTCTGGGGCCAAACGTTATTACATTTGATAAAGGAAACCATCAGTCTGGGAAATGAGTTAGTGTGAGCACTGCTGATGAGAGGGTGGGGGGAAGACACGTATACTAAGTCGCTACGCTGTTCTCGAACGGCTTAGCTGCGATATTTCTGTGATAAAGGTTCCGCACAGCTCCGATGCAAAATTAATTAATTTTAATCGCCCCGAGCGGAGCGCTGTTGTCTGGATTTCGCGCCTCGAGGGAGCGGCGCACGCAACTCCTGCTCAAAAGTTGCAACGAGTTGCCGGGCGATTTCATATGGAGTGCGAGAGCAGAGCCTACGTAAGCTGGGCCGTCGTGAGGGTTCCCTCGAGGGCAAATCCCCCCTCTCCCTTCCCCTCCCTTTCCCCCTACTCCTCCTCACTCCCTCTCCCCCTTCCCCCCTGCCCCTCCCCCCCACGCGCCGACGCCTGGGACGATGCGGAAATGAGAGAAGAGAAAACAGACGAACCTCTCGGATGCAGATGCCCGTCTGAATTAAAAATGAGAAGAAAGTTTAATTTTTGACCTTTTAAGCTG
The DNA here is from genome assembly GCA_038098605.1 of Gryllus longicercus. NCBI lineage: Eukaryota > Metazoa > Arthropoda > Insecta > Orthoptera > Gryllidae > Gryllus > Gryllus longicercus. The sequence continues at coordinate 25,408 of JAZDUA010001172.1, read as the reverse complement.
TCATTTCTTTCTATGCACACATTCAGTTCTTTACTTTCTCGCGTTTACGTCCGAAGACAGAGAGAGTGAGAGAGAAAAATCTTTTAATAGTGCGCGAAAAACGACGGAAAACGGAGAAAATGGCTATTTTTCAAACAGAAAAACTCTTTTTGCAGGGCCCTGTTAATGGAAAAGTGGATAAAGCATGTACTTTTATACATGCATTCTCTAACTTGTTGGGTTGTCATAATCCAAGTTTTGTGGGTGTGTGGTATCCGAAAAATTAATTGACAGAAAAACGTCTGTGGTCAACACGCCTGAGGTCAGCACCGCAAACGTTGCTGCCTCTCATTACCACGGAAGCCCAGATGTCAACTCAGATCTTACTAGGCTGTCCGGGTGACGCCGCGTCCATGGCGAAGGTGCCGACGTCAGCCTAGTAAGTACTGACTCCGGCCGCGGAAGCCTACGCTCTCAGTCAACTCAGATGCTGCAATAAATCCGCGGCAACACCGACGCCCTCGCATCATCGTTTACCGAAGGTTTCGAGCCGCGACGGGAGTGGATTTTCGGCACACGCTGTATATGCTGAGTCGAATTCAACCATTGCCTGGTTGACAATTCTTGTGGCCTGCTCGCCTGATAGGAAGTTTTATGTAGTTTCACTGACCAATATTAGGCAAATGCTTGAGAAATATCCTAACAATTAACAAAAAAAGGAATGTAAAAAGTAAAATTTATCATATTTTTAACGTGTAATCTTTCTTCAGATTTAACAGAATGATCACAAACACATGTTGAAATCATCACAAAACAATGCAGATGTAAGAAATATGTTATGAATTTCCACTGTCACATCGGATAAGCATTGTAAGAAGAATAGTATTTATATGTTATTGTTTGTGAACGGAAGAATCATAAACTACACACTGATTTCCTGAAAACCCTACTTGCACCACCGACAAATTAGCATGTATCCTCGGCGAAGTACCTGCAGAGACCGCAATTAGCATGATGGTAAGCTAACGGTGCGATTCCAATTTACATAAAGTGCTATGCGGCTGTCGTCAGAAATTTTCACTCGATGTGAAATTGAAAAGTTGAACGTTTTTCTAAAAGTTAATATAATTTTAAAATCAACATTGTGCCTTTAACATGCTTTTGTGTGTGGCATTTCATGAACTCTATTTTGGGTGAGCACTTACCAAACCTTCTGTATTGATCATTATTTCAGTTTATTATGTCATATTCTCTTTGCGTCAAACTGTCAGAACTTCATTTTCTGCTCTTCCCGAGTTATTGCACATCACAATTATTCAACATCAAGTTTAACGAGAACACGCATATTAATCCAATACACCGGTCATGTAAAGTCGCGTCACGAATATACTAGAAATGAATGAGAGTTGCTCAGGTTACAAGTGAAGCGTGCTGCAGTGAGGGTCTAATATTTTAACATTCCTTTTATTAACATTTTAAAGATGTTTTACTCACAACTATACAGTGAGTGTAGTACCATCTATCCCTCTAACACAACTAAACCAAGTTTCTTCGGATCTCGCAACAAATAAAGAAAATTCTACGGTTAGAACGGTGGACTACTGGACTACAGCCATGATTAGCCATATATACTCGTGTCTTTTTGAACCAATGATTAGGACTCACCAAAACATGTTGACATTGCAACCCAGTAACTCATTCTTTTCAGTAAGATCCCACTGACCACTAGCTTCCCACTCATCAGCTCACGCATCAACGTGCAGTAAAGAACATCACAAGACTACTCACAGATTCCTATGACTCAATCGATTTTCATTGCTTCAAGAGTCTCTTCTTGTGCTTCATTAACAATACATTACTACAGTCAATGCTATAATAATGTACAGAAACACGAATGTGCTTTAAAACTTCACCGGTTGTTTTCACACAAGTAACGGATTATTTCTGAAACTGTTGTTTTGACGTTTCCTGGTTGTAAATATGGAAGTGAAAACTTACCGACAATGCAACATCTTATTTGGTACTATATACAAAACTTGCTGCGGTACTACATAATTTTGGTGGTAAATACCCAGGCATTACAAACAAATTGTTTTCATCCTTCCATTAAAAACTTGAGTTCTTAGTCCGTCGTTTAATAAAAGCATTTGAGATTGGAACTACAGACTTAATAGCAAGCATTGTCTACAGTGAAAAAGTTAAAATATTTTGTATTACGGAGCAGAAAACGTCTTATTACCCGGTAGAGGGGGCTCAGGGCATCAACTAATATTACTACAGTGGCTCTGACAGGGAGATCCTGGGGTTCGAGTCCCCACGGTTGGTGGAAGAATTTTCGACATGAGATAAGCTAGGTCGAGGTCAGTTGTGTTCACGTAGTAGTGTACACCGGAGGCGGAACTTTACTGTGTCACTACCCTGAAGAAGCCTGCGATATGACGGGCGAAACGTCGGCCTATCTGCCAACGACGCGGCGTCACCCGGACAGCCTAGAAGTAATGAGGTCAGTTGTGGTCTGGGGGGGGGGGATTCTGGCTGCCGACGGCTCTGATTGCTAGTTTTCCGTGTGTTCTCCAAACAATACCAGGTGAATACCCGAGTGGAACCCTAACAAAAGAACTACGGACCCTGCGGCTCTTTGATTCCAATTCCTTGTTATATCCTCACCCTTTACTTACACACATTTACTCTTACATGTACTACATTGCCTCACGTGCCGGGAGAGCGACTGGAGCTTAGAGTCAGTCCGAGTTGGGACGGTGTCCTTCTGACAGGAGATACCTGGATGGGGAAACCCCGCTAGCCGAAGGTACAGTCAGCGCCGGATCCCACCATCTAGCGGGGAAAGATAATCTCACGAGAATAAATATGCACTACACTTATGGGACTGATGACCTTAGCAGTTGACGGGCTCGTAATCACTAGTCAAACAACGAAAAAAGTCTTACTGGGCCACTTTTATTTTCGCATTAGCAACGTTCAATCATTTGTCCTTATCGTATTGTTTCCCTCAATTTCTAAACATAATCAGATGACTCAAATGACAGCATCTTTCCACATCTAAATAAGTTCATGTTTCTCCTAATCTGTGGAAGTTACCTCTGCTCATCCAGTTGTTGAAATATTTTGTATTCTTATAGAATCACTTGTCCTTATCGTATTATTTTCCTCAATTTCGAAACATAATTAGGTGACTCAAACGAGAGCATCTTTCCACATCTAAGTAAGCTTACGTTTCTCCTAATCTGTGGAAGTAACCTCAGCTGATCTGTTGTTTAAATACTTCGTATTCTTAACGTGTCACTTGCACTTATCGTATTTCCCTCAATATCTAAACACAATTAGGTGACACAAATATCATCACCTTTTCACTGCTTAACAAGCTCACTTTCTCCTAATCAACGGAAGTAACCTATGCTCACCTTGATGTTGAAATATTTCGTATTCGTATTGTATTACTTGTCATTCTCGTATTATTTCCCTCAATATCTAAAGCCAATTAGGTGACACAAATAACAGCTTCTTTCCACTGCTAAATAAATTCACATTCTTCTAATCTGCGGAAGTAACCTCTGCTCATCCTGTTGTTTAAATATTTCGTATTCTTATCGTATCACTCGTTCTTATCGTATTATTTCCCTCAATTTCTAAACACAATTAGGTGACACAAATAACAGCATCTTTTCACAGCTAAATAATCTCACGTTCCTCAGGGTCTGCGGAAGCAACCTCTGCTCGTCCCGAGGCAGCAACAGACGCGGGGCCGGGTGGGCGTGGCTGTCGGAGGCGAGGCAGCCGCGACGCTGCGCCAAGGCGAGGGAGCGGGACCCGGGCTCCCAGGGAAAAAAGACCGTCCACCCGAGTCGCAGAATTAGAAACAAAATGAAATATAAATGAGAAAAGAATTAAGAAACGGGGACCTTTCCTTTGTTGAAGAAATTGTGAGATATTTACGAGACGACGACGGAGTGAAAAATTAATGACGGAGAATGTGTGCGAGTAAAATTCCACGGACGTCGGGATGAATAAAACATTGTATTGTGCCTCGCCGAAATTCTAATCAACTTTCTGTCGTAATGAGGTACACGCTCTGAGGAAAGGTGAATTTCACGATGGGGTGGTTGTGGGAAATGGTAAAGATGAAAAAAATATTGCGTCTTGGATGAAACAAGAATTACGTGAATGGTGATGGAAAGCATAAAATATAAGAAATGAAATAAATAAGGTGAAGAATTTGCCAAGTAAAATAATTGTTCTAAGAGAAATATATTTTTCTTTTGCAATATCGTATTATCTATTTTGAATTATTAATTAAATTCTAAAATTTTATTTTCTTCTCTCAGACCTTGCGGAAAGTGGACATGGCTGAAAAACTGTGCCTTTTGTAACTTCTGTGCAACTTCCAATCATAATATTCCCATTATTAAATAGTCAAAATATTTGTCCCATCAAAAAAATAGTGCGTTTTATTTTTCCGCATACTACGTACGTAGCATAGAAATTGTTATTTTATGTAATTTTGTTATGTAATGTTATGCAGTTTTGCTGCAAAAAAACGATATTTTTCGGGAGATAAATTCGTATTGTTGATGAAACCGAAAATGTTGATAAAGCTAGACCCTAAAAGTAGTAAATTACTTCCTCTAACAAGCTATGTAGTCAGAGTACTATGTAACTACAGTATTGAAGATACAGATTTTTCTTCAAAATTAGAGCTTTAAATGATAACATGTACATTTTGTTCAAAATATAAATCGTTTTTGAGTAATATTGCGTGTAATGAAGTCAATTTTAAAAACAATATTTTCTCAAAACCGCTCCATCTTATTCTTGGAACTTTTTGTGAAGATAGTTCGACAGACACTACAGAACATGACACAAACCCCATTTCGATGCATGTTTTAGATATTAAAAAAATTATATACATAATCTGAAAACCTCAAAACTATTTTTATGAAAATAAGCTCAAATTGTGCATTTTTAGAAATTCAGAAAGGACATTTTCTCAAGAACGGCTCCAAATTCTTCAATGAAAATGCGCATGCCTATGTTTTACCGAAATTTTGAAAAAATATATAAGTGACGATAATTTGGTGTCGAAGAGAGTGAGACAACAGAAATGCTAGTCTTGACTAAGGATATTAGAAAAATAATTTGTGCGAGAATGACTGTGCCACTCTATAGCACCATTAGTTTGTTATGGTATTAACGTATCTACAAACAATGGTATCACGGACGAAAAAAAGATTTTACATGATCACATTGGCTCTCTCCACTGTCTGTTTTGACTGCCCATTTTCATTCCTCATCCACACTGTTGGTGTCAATTGTCACTGCTTAATCTCCCCACCCATCATCATTCATTACTTCCTCTCCCCCTTCCAGATTCCAATACATCCATCTTCATTTGTGAAACTGATAGGTACTGAGGCATGATTGTAAAATAACATTCGCACTGTCTAAATTCCGTTATCATCTAGTTGCAATCATTTTGTGTCGTTATCATATAGTTGCAATCAATTTGTATTATATGAATGTACGACACAGTCCCAGAGTAGGAATGCATTATCGCTTTTCATACTTACAGAATTCCGGGATTGCTTATGTTTGCACAATAACTCATGAAGACGGCGCTTTGTTTGGCTGAATTCATAAACAGAGATAACATAATTTATGATATGTGTTGTAAGCACTTTGTAAGACCATACTGTTGTGAATGTTTCTTGACCAAAATGATCGTTTGTTGTTTCTTAGGGTTAAGGTGTTGTGAAGGAGAACCAGCAACACGCCGAAGACCGTGCTGCTGGTAACTACAGATATCGTGTGTAATGTATTTGTGCATTCTATTGAAATGGAATCTGAGTGAACTGGAGCAAGATGCTTTCACCAGCCTTTATAACAGTTCTCCCACTCGTTCCTTGGGTTGTCTTGTTCTTCAAGGGGATTAACCTGGGTGAAGTCAATTTGAAACTTTTTTACATATTATAGTTGAAAATATTTATCTTTGGTAATTTATCAATGCCCAACTTCCATGCTCTTGTATAGTTAAATATTACTTACTTTGGCCGTCGTCCCATTCAATATGGACTGGAAAAAAATATTGGGTTAAAAAACCCACAATCATTGATCTGAGGTTTCTATCTATTTAAAAATAAGCCTTCCCTTTTCAATAACACAATACCATAATTTAGTTTTTATTTCGTGATTTCAATTACAAAAGTTTATAAATACAATTGTCATGCCATCATATATAATATGACTTTTGTTATTTACTAAAGGCTTTTTTAAGATATGTGCAACATTATTTTGCAAATTTTAAAACTTACGTTATCTTGGAAGATGCTTTCCGTGGCGCTTACAGTTTGTGATGAAGTCCTCGTAGACCGCGCTGCCGAAGTGAGTTTTTCCCCGAAGAATCTCGATGACCATCAGTAATCTTCATTCTTGGAGTTGAAATTGTATCAACGTTAATATCCCTAAATATTCTATTACATAATATAAAATATTAACATATAAATTACTGATGAATGCCTCATACAAATACGAATATCCATATACGATATTGCGACAGATCATAACTAAATGTCCTGTCATCACTTAAGCACTTCCTGTCAGCTTACATCACTACTACAACCAGGTAGCCTTCCATATGCTCTCGACGGCAACCAAATGCCTTATAAAGTTCTCGTCAACATGACCAGAAAGCCATTCATGTGCTCACGATCACAATCAAATATCTTCTGCCAAAATTACAGCTTCGATGAAACATGTCACTTCCGTCTTCGATTATCTTCTTACTTTTTGTAAGTCATTTTGTTATTTGGTACATTTTGTTATTTGGTTTTTCAAGTCACCTATCTTGACTCGGCACCTATGCCTATACTAACATATGTCACCGGTGGTTGTCCATCTTGTATTTCCTGTATCTCATCATATGACATTTCCAAAATGAACATTTATATTTTGTTAACATCCACATCTCAAATGTTAACTATTTTGTACTAGGGATATCCAATGCCCAATAATCATTGTTTACTCTGTCATGAAACATTGCTAAGTCCTAATATTTACATCTAATTCTTCAATGTCCTTTATTGTATTTATTTATGGATACCCAATGTCCTTTATTGTAAATAACACACACTCCTTCTCGCGTACCTATATTTCGAATTGAGGCATTATTTCTTTGCATTGTAATAAATATTAAAATATTCCCTTTGTGCTATCTGTGTATTTCTCAATAATAATAATAATAATAATAATAATAATAATAATAATAATAATAATAATAATATTCTAAATAAAGTAGCACAACATTCTATTCCAAAATGTGAAGAAAACGTTTTAAAATTAGAAAATATTTTAACTTAACAAAAAATATCATTCCATTCCCTGTAATTATATGATAGAGCAGATTGTTCAAAGCTAAGAAGAGACGCGAGGTTAGAAGGGGAAAGCGGTCGCAAGGCTGAACCCTGTCCTCGATGTTGTGCGTCTGGTCTGACGGCAGCTTTGTGCAGGGCTCCATTTCGCGAGGATGTGGATTTTCGATTCCGTCTCTAGGGTAGGTGGTGCGTGAATAAACAACTTGAGAGACGCAGGATTGTATCTCGAGTTTTACAACGAAGTTTGCCGACGGATGATGTTTGCATTGAAATCTCGGATGGAGACGTCCTCTCTCGTACAGCTCATTCCCTCTTCCCCTGCAAATTCTACTTTCTTTAACTTTCGTTTATTTGCTGTGTTCGTACACTACTCTTGTATTCATCTTTTAAAGACGTCTATCTTCTACCGAAGTCTTGCTGAATCAGGAATGATGACGAATATGCGATGAAGGACTTTCGTCCAGTTTCTTCAACGTATCGATTGTTCGACGGGAAGTTCATTCCCTGTTTCAGACAAATTCGAGACAGAAGGGACGAATTTCAACCACGAATAGTATAAAGGAAGAGTGCCTAAAATCACACATATGTCTGATTTTGCACAGCTGCTTCTTTTGTACAAGGAAGTACTGTCACGGCACAGAAACTATTCCCTACGCTTGTTATTACGTTTAGGAGTTCAAGACTTAAAATTAATCATTACCAAATAGCATTCATTGTTCTATTAATTTTATTTTGTTTTTTTCTCCTCCTGTGCGGTTCAAAAGGGTTACAAGAATGGCTGAACAAATTATTGTCCTCTGGAATACATTTTATAACACTTACCTATCATGTCTTGTGAACTCAGGCGAACGTATTTGCGAAGTGGTCCTTTAACATTTCGGAAATCGATCTCATCTTCCCAATGGCATTTATAAGACGCTATTAGAGAATTAAATAACAAAAATAATGATAAATCGCATCATGAATAAATATATAAATAAAAAGATCTTAATTATATCATAGATAAAATTTCATTACTAAACAACAAAAAACGTCAAGATTAACTTAAAGTGAAAACAAAATTTGTCCACGAGACAGAGTTCTGAGCATGCAAACAATTAAGACTTATTAGGTTGCAAGAATAAAATATTAGGTCGTACATGTCACCACGAATAATAATCACATTTCAACCCACGAGACATTCTTTTTTTAATTTTATACAATCGTGATAATGAACATTTTAAATTCTCGGCTCTCTATCACATTGACGATACGGAACGAACCGGGGAGAGAATTACCTCTGTTTTCACAGTCGCCAGGCGGCCGTTCCGGCGCCGTGCCGCGGACGCGTCCCGTGTGTTATTACGGTTATTGCGCGAGCGCGGCGCACGCAATCGCGCACGCCCCCCCCCCGGCGCACGCGACAGCAGAGCATCGCGGCGCGCTCCCTTCCGCCAGCAGCTCTCCCCCGGCGCCGCTTTCTTTCGCGCGTTGCGGCGGCGCCGCACGTCCTGGCAGCTGCCGCTCCGCCCGGCAGGCTGGCCCGACCCCTTCGGAACAAAGGCCGCCCCGGCCCTTATCGCCTTATCTGCTTCGCAGTATTTCGGTGCCCCGCGCCACCCGTACCCCGCGACCCCGCGCCCCTCACCTCTCGCCACACGCCAGCCGCCATCGCCTTCTCCACCGCCGCCGTCGCCGTCGCCGTCAGCTCCGTCACCGTCAGCTCCGTCACCGTCAGCTCCGTCACCGTCAGCTCCGTCACCGTCAGCTCCGTCACCGTCAGCTCCGTCACCGTCAGCTCCGTCACCGTCAGCTCCGTCACCGTCAGCTCCGTCACCGTCAGCTCCGTCACCGTCAGCTCCGTCACCGTCAGCTCCGTCACCGTCAGCTCCGTCACCGTCAGCTCCGTCACCGTCAGCTCCGTCACCGTCAGCTCCGTCACCGTCAGCTCCGTCACCGTCAGCTCCGTCACCGTCAGCTCCGTCACCGTCAGCTCCGTCACCGTCAGCTCCGTCACCGTCAGCTCCGTCACCGTCAGCTCCGTCACCGTCAGCTCCGTCACCGTCAGCTCCGTCACCGTCAGCTCCGTCACCGTCAGCTCCGTCACCGTCAGCTCCGTCACCGTCAGCTCCGTCACCCCCGCTTCGTTCCTTCATTGACGCTTCCGGGCACGGAGTTGCTGTGCTCATTAGTCCCGTTCGTTGAGAGAAAGTTTTATCGCGGGTGGTGGCGGCGTTCTTCGACTTTGGAGGGGGTGTTGCTCAGGGTACTGCTGAGACTGACGAATCGTGTTCAGCGCAGAAATCACGGAAAACTACCGATCAGAGCAGCCGGCCGCTGGATTTCTGCTTCAAACACCGGCTGAATTCGACCCAGCTCTGTAGCGAGTGTCGCAAATCCTGTCACTGCCGGGATTCGAATCTAGGATCTCTTGGTCAGAGACACTGCAGTGATATCAATTGATGCCTTCAGCCATTTCTCCCGGACTACATGTAGAGTTGTGGGGTTTTTCACCAGCAGGTATTTCCCCAGCGGGGTCCCGCCTCAACCAGACCAACCTTTAAGCTCCCGACTGATGTAGTAGTGTACTGCATGTAAGAAAAAAGTTTGTGAGGGAAGATGATACGACAATGATTAGAAAATTGCGCATGATTCGTGGCCCGTTTTCAAGGATACTGCTCCGGCATTCACCTGGTATTGACCAAAGAAACGTCGTAAATATACCTTTCAGAATGGACGGTTTCTAAAATTCTCCTGCATAAGCAGCTGCATCGAACCTAGCTATGTAGCTAGAATCGAAAGTCCACCACCTTGTGACACGAGCCCAACAACATCGACATTTCCCTCTCCACCCAAATTCCCCAGGTCTTGTCTTGTTTCCGCTCTTCATCGATTCTCACCTTACCTTTCTCACCATCTCTGCCCGTCGCTGTCCGTCTCTTCGCTCGTGTCTCGCTAGCTACGCCCCTATTTCACTATTCTTACGTCTCTTCCTCTTTTCCTTGCCTATGACGCCACCCCAGCATCCGCTGCTTCGCTCCCCTGCCTCTCGTGTTACCCATTTCCCCGCCCCCGTCCTCGTCTTCCTCGTCCTCGGCTCGTTCTCTCATTTGTTTAGTTATGCAGTTGTCGGAAACAAGGCACATAAAGGATATTACAGTTGCAGGGAACTCGAGCCGACGCGTCGAGCGGGTGGAGAGCGGAGGGGGAGGTGAGGAAGGGAGGGGAGGGGAGGGAAGGGGAGGGGGGCCCATTGCCTGCGCGCGCGCAGTCGTTGCGCTTTAGGAAGCCGTTGGCTCCATCGCGCGTGATTGAGTTTTCTGCGCGTTGCTCCTCGAATAAACGAGAGTGCTGCGCCGTGGAGGCCTGGAGCCGCCCCCTCCGTCTCGTTCGCACCCCTTCGCTCCTCGCCCCTCAGTCGCCGAGTGCCTTCCTCGCGTCGCGATCGACGCATGACACTCCATTCGCTTTCATTCCCTCGTGTCTTCATTATTACCAATGATCGGACCACTTTACTAAATAGTCAGGCCTCTACAAACCTACAGCCTCTGAATAATAACAATCTTAGGTGGGACGAGACATCAACTTGTGGCGTCATACGGAACACAGGCGAGAGTGGTTTGTAAAACAGTAGATTTATTCACAATCTAGACCGTAACCGCAATTAAACAATAACACTGCTTACAATTAACTAAATAAATATAACCCACTCCTAGGAGAGAGAATTTACGGAACGGCTACCACATAGCAACATATGATCGTTTCCTGTTTGGAGCACCGTTCTACCCTGAGACCATCTACGTGTCTCGCTAGTCACGACAATGAATTACCGGCCCCTTGCCTTCGTGCACCTACTCGCACAAACTCACGCACCATCTGCCGGCGACGCTGCTGGGAAACAAGAAAATCGATGCATTGTTCTCGTGGCCTTATATAGGCCCTTCGGCACTACCTGCCGCCCCCGTTGCCTCCGCCCTACCACCACCTTAGCACGCCACGTCCTCGGAATGTCCCAGTGCGTCATCTCTCCGCCCTTTGTTAAATATCCGGCGATGCCCGCTGTCTGCTACGTGCTTGTCTCCGTGTTTTAGCGCGGCTCGACGCTACAGACTGATGTCACTGCAATACGACTGATCGAGAGGTCCTAGGCTTAGAGTCCTGACGGTGGCAGGATTTTCGACACTTGCTAAATAGTTAGATAGAATTTAGCCGCTCTCTCGAGGATAATTCTAACGGCCGACTGATGTAGTTTTGTAGTTTTTTCTCCGATCTACCCTAGGCGCCTAACTGATCAGGACGCTAACAACCGGAACACGGACCGCGCGCAATGTTTCCATCCTCCTTGTCCTATTATCACCCTTTTCGTCCACTTCCTTAAACTTACAACACTACCATGCCTGAAAAACAGACGGAAGCTTAGAGATGGACCCAGTGGGGGCTCCCCGCTGGTGGGAGATACCTGTTTGGGGAAAACCAGGCATACCGACATGTAGGTCAGCGTCAAATCATGCCATCCAGCGGGGAAAGTTCACCGTCACCTCTTGTGACACAATCATACACTACACTTTCGGGAATAATAACATCAGTTGGCGCGTCCATAATCACTACTTAATTACTTCAAATTGAGTAGTATGTGTCGGTCGCATACGGCTTACCGTTACCAACTTCCTTGCATTAGCACGGCAATTCCACTAACAATTCAGTTTAATTATTCATTCGTTACTCGTAGACTAATACATATTTGTTTGGTGCACCGACATTTTTATTCATTGAATTCGGGTATATTCTCGGAGAGGTTGCCGCTTGACTGTGTTCCCTACACACTGTTCGACATAAGCTTCTTGTGAAGCCCATCTCCACCATAGGTCTAAGAAAGCGCTTCGTGCAAGTAGGCCTCGATTGCGTCACTTTTATCGTAACTGAATGTATTTTTCGTCACTTTGTCCGCCAAATGTTGTTTGCGGTTTTTGAGAGCCGCGCTGTAAGGTAAATAAAAGGTTGGACGTCGTCATAGCAGGATATATGAGACCAAAACAATGGACTCCCAAATCAAGAGTCATGTTCAATCTCTCTTTACCAACCGATTCACAAACTTATCATCCTTCGTCGCACACCCGCTTCATCCTTTCCTTTTCCCCCACCCCGTGCACTTTGCAGATCATCAATTTTCCCGCAGCGCTATCTCCCTCAAGTGCGACTGTAGTGCCCCCCCCCCTGGGTCTGTGGCAGCGGCGGCGGCGGCCTCTGTGCGTTGCCCGCAACTGCAGTTTCCCTTAAGGCGCCTCGCAAGGGTAATTGGCGAGTCTCTCAGCCTCGAGGTGACAAGAAGGAATTTGGGAGGCGGCTTGGCGCGCCGAGCGGCGTCCTGTTGGCGTCTCGCTCCAGCAGCGGCTTAAGCGCGTCCTCTTATAACGTAAGATACGGCCGCGACGCGCTAATCACTGCGGCGGTGCGAGGGACTTCCCGCGAAACTTCCGTGCCGCGCCGCGCCGCTCCGCGCCGCTCCGCGCCGTGCCGTGCCGTGCCGTGCCGTGCCGTGCCGTGCCGCGCCGTGCCGCGCCGTGCCGCGCCGCCGCTCCTGCTGGACGCGTAGAAGTGCTCCGCGTACCCTTTTCTTTACGCCTCACTTCCGTCCTCGCTTCTACAGCCCTACGCCGCAGTACAGCTATGCCGCCACCATCCTACCGCAGACACAGCGTAAACAGAAACCCACCTTCCCCGACATCTCTCTTTTCAGTTTCCCTGAAGCGTATTAAAACTGGGCCTTTCCACTCGTTAAGAGTTCAACGGAGGTGTAACATGAAAACCTATAAAATAATATAATGCATTGAAATTTAATTAATACAGTAGCACCCTGGTATTTAGAACTAATTGAGGGTGCGATCTGACCGGATTCGGAAATGTTTGGATTATTCGAAAAAAAATGTACCATACTTATACAAATACTTCCATAGGATTACCATGCACAATGCAACGTTGCGTGCGATGTGAGAAAATGGCAACGTGGCGTAGCGAAATGAGGAAGTATCAGTGTTGCGAAAAACGGAGTGCACCGTACGAATATAAGCAAACGCATGCGGTAGAGGTTGCTACATTGTTTAGAAAAGTTTAAGCATAGTGTATGTCGATACTGTTAACGGGTATTCTACGTACAGTAGTCAGAAAAAAATTGGAGTTGACGTACACTGTGTCCATGCTTTTTTTGTTCTTAAATTAAGTTAATACAAATCTGGTGTTGTTGCACTATACAGTTCAGTGTCTGGTGTACCATAGTTACCACTGCAATACACTTTTCATTTCGACAACGTGTGTTTCAATCATTAGCTCTTCAGTTTAACAGTAACTATTAAATCCTTTCTTTACCCTTCAAAGAAGGAATTTATTAATTTTGTTCATTTCTTCCTCCATCAGGAATTTAGTTGGGATTATCCTAAATTTCGGATATTCGGGGTTCGGATTAGGGGGATTCTACTATGTTTAGATAATCTATGAGTGAGAGCAATAGATACTGGTTTTACATACAACAAAATAATTTCAGACTAAAAATAAGTTTTTTATAAATCGATACATGTCCAGAATGGTGACGAGGGGGACCTGGTGGGCGGCCCAGGCTAGGGGCGAGGGGAAGGCCACCACTGATTGGTGGGAGAGGGAAGAGGGCGAAAGTCTAGCACAGTCTTTTGGAGCATCAACATGACTAAATGTCAAGGTATACTACAATGTCCTACCTTAAATACCGAGTAGAGTTATACAGAATGCAATATTTTTTTACGTGTGTGTCATAAAAATGTTAGAAACGTCGAAAGCATATAAATGGAACGAATGTGATCACTTATAACCAATGTATATGAGCTGAAAAATGTCTGGCAGCTAAGACAGAATTTCCCGGTGAGCGTTAGGGAATTAATAGTGCATTAGTTGTGTCAGCAACAAAAAAGTGTTTTCACTATGTATATCTAAATGTGATCTGCAAAGCACTGATGTATAAAGGGTTGCCTAACACGTACCAATCAGGGGCAAACCAGACGTGGTGGTTAAGAAATTTCGCAGTGTATCTCAATCGTTATAAAGTTACAATATTGGAACCTTCTATAAGCCCTACAAATAACTAATATTTATTATAAGACTCTCCGTTTAGCACAGTCGGTAATAAATACTTTTCTTAATAAAAATAACACATACAATTTTACTCGTATCAATTAATTTAAAAAATATTTTAATATAAACTTGACTTCGACATGTTTATTTTCTCCTATCTCACGAATATATTTAGGTTTCTTACTTTCTTGTATCCATATATACACACGTGCTATATACTGACCATCCATATATACTGACCATCCATATATACTGACTATCCATATATACTGACTCTGAATACGTTGATTTGATTGATTTGGGGACCCCAATTGATTTGCGGACTTTAACGGAAACTCACGTTTTGGAGTTCTTTAATAGCTAGTACAATTTTTTAAACGTCTGCCTGTGAATTACACTAACACTTAAACTATTCACAAGATTTTTCAAAAGTAATACTTACTCAGTCGATCTGGCCCCGCTTAAAACTCCGCGATTTTGAATTAAATTCTTGAATTTTTAGGAGAACATAAGCCGATGGAACATTTTCTCAAAAAGTTTCAATTTTTTCTTTTAATGTTTTGTAACAACACAGCAAAACACACTTATAAAAATTCAACTGTCCGATTTTACTGTTGACTCTGAATTTTTAAGAATTGTGAAGTTTGAATTTTTTCGAAGTCTTCCTACAACAACAAAATTGAAGATTAGAATTTTTCCTTCAAATGAAACTTGTTCTTCGAAATTAGTTATTCCATGAGGGTCATGTATATTTACTTGTAAAGTAATAGTTTAAGCATAATATTGAGTGAAATATTTACAATGTTAAAAACGTCAAAAATAATTGCCCAAAAACGTCTCTAATTTTTTCTTTAAACTTTCCGCGGAGATAGTGCTAAATGTAGTGCATAATATCTTGCTCAATTCTTTTGTTATTTTTAATTAGATACATTTTTATATCTCTTTTATTTCATTAAAATTTACATTTCCGACGATTTGTATACATAATTGCGTTTATGAGTGCATGTGATTTAAACGATATCTTATAAAAATTCGTGAAAACTTAAGTTTTCTGTGAAATGATCTTCTAAGTCCGCATTTTAAGGAATCTGTCAAACGCTATATCCTATACAATATAAGTTTTGTGATTACCATTGTATCAACAAATCCTATTTTGGGTAATATGAGCTTTAAAATGCAGATTCATTAACGCTTAATCGCACTTTTCACAAAAACAGATCTAAAGTTTTCACCGAAAAAATCCATTTGGGACGAGGTATACTCTTCTAAAATATTCTTAAAGTGATGTTTCAGTTTTACTATTAGGGGATGGAAAAAAATGGAAAAAATGTAGTTTGGACGGTGATGGATGGAAGCTGAAAAGAGTGTGGAGAAGATCCGAAAAAACTCGCTCTGACGAAAGAAATTAGAAAACTAACCAATATGGGAATGTCCGTGTCATTCTATAGCATCACTATGCGATGCTTCTATTATTCACTTTTCGGTTATAACTTTCATTCTGATTTTCCCTCTTACTCTCTTGTATGTCAACTGCTCTGCATGCCTTGGCGTCGTTGCTAGGTTTTTCAATCACTACATTCACTGAAATACATTAGTTAACAAACTCGCTTTTCTTCCATTTCCTTTGGGAAGTGAAGCAGCTATCGCTTTTCTAGGTGTTACGCATGGCTGGTATGTGTGTGAGGGCGGGGGCTGGGCGGGGGCTGGGCGGGGGCTGGGCGGGGGCTGGCGGGGCTGGGCGGGGGCTGGGCGGGGGCTGGGCGGGGGCTGGGCGGGGGCTGGGCGGGAGGGCGGGGGCTGGGCGGGGGCTGGGCGGGGGCTGGGCGGGGGCTGGGCGGGGGCTGGGCGGGGGCTGGGCGGGGGGCTGGGCGGGGGCTGGGCGGGGGCTGGGCGGGGGCTGGGCGGGGGCTGGGCGGGGGCTGGGCGGGGGGGGGGCTGGGCGGGGGCTGGGACGGGGCGGGACGGGGCGGGGACGGGGCGGGACGGGGCGGGACGGGGCGGGATTGGGGCACGGTAGAGCGGGGCGGGGCGTGGCGGGACGGGGTGAGTGAGCAGGTTACTCTGAGAGAACGAAGAGGCTGCAGCGCAGTCAAACGTGGATACGAGGATTCCGGTGAGGACGCTGTCGACCCACGAGCCCCGAGCGCCGAGCGGTGTTCTGTGTGTGTGTGTGTGTGTGTGCTGTGTGTGTGTGTGTTTGCGTGAGGAGGGGGGCAAGTGGCGAGGGATACGTGACCCAGAGCAGTGAAAAGGCTTTAGGGTAAGCTTTGGATGTGCATTAATGCATCGTTTTCACTCTCTTGGGGTCACTGAGGACACATAGTAAGACGAGAAACAGTGAACGTGAGAGTAAATAAACGAGGCTCAGTTACGGGAGGTTTTTTGGGCCTTACAGTAATTTTAAAGTTGTTTATTTCAGATTATTTAATTATATTATTATAAAAATTTATTTGTACATATGAATGAAAATGATTCGCATATGTATGAAATGTATTAAAGCAGTCTTCCTTCAAGAAATCGTATTCCAAGAACACTATCCATTTTTCTAGCAAAAATATGGGACTAATTATTTTCGCAAAACCAGTGATTCCCCCTACGATAATTTTAAGGGAGGAATATTTCTGGGAAAGAGTACCACCGTGAGGTACAGCATAGTCAGTAAGACTAATTAGCTTTTCTGTTTAATTTTAAAATATAAAGCTCTACTGAAGGTCTACTTTTAAGTATTTTTTCAATAACAAATGTAATAGTTTTAGCCCTAGAAAAAGTTAACGAAAAATTATAAACTAGTATTTTACCATTTGCCGTACCAAGGTCAGTAGTGCTCCTTAATCATCTAAGGAAGTATTTTCTGCAGATCGAAGTAGCACATTATTATTATTATTATTATTATTATTATTATTATTATTATTATTATTATTATTATTATTATTATTATCTATTATTATTATTATTATTATTATTATTATTATTATTGTTTTAATTGTTGTTGTTATTATTACAATAACTACTATAACTACATGGTCACTCAAAAGACTGGGAAGTCCAAGCCATTGCATTCAAGGTAACATCCCACATTTTGTGCAATGTATTGTAGAGGCACTATAGTCTCTAGTTCTGTTCCTTAGGAAGCTTGTTGCAACCTGGAATAGATTTCACTCATATATTCAACCGACTCATATCTTTAGTCATGAAGTAGATGAATAAAGTAATATTTAATAATAATAATGTCAATAATAATAATAATAATAATAATAATAATAATAAATAATAATAATAATAATAATAATAATAAACATTTTCGAGTGCCTCTGGCCTGGCGAAGGGGCAAGCTGGGTTCGGATCCTTCCCTGAAAGACGCCTCGCTGCCAGGGCGGCGTTGTCGTGTCAGCGCCGCTGCCAAACGGTGTGAGGGGTGAGGAGGAGGGGGGCAGGGGGCGCGGAGGGGGCGCGGAGGGGGCGCGGAGGCGTCGCGCGTCGCCCGCCGTGGCACTCGCAGGAATTACGAAAATCCCGGCGAAGGCGCGCGACGCGCTTTTTTTGCCGAGCCCGCACCGCAGCCACGGCGCGACGCGGTCTTGTTGGCGCGTCGACGCGACCAGCAGTCCCCTCTCTCCTCTACCGAGGGAAGGGGGCGGACGCTGCCTAAGTGGAGGCGGTGGTACTGGAGAGGGTGAAGGCGAGGTCGCAGGCGAGGTCGCAGGCGAGGTCGCAGGCGAGGTCGCAGGCGAGGTCGCAGGCGAGGTCGCAGGCGAGGGCGCAGGCGAGGGCGCAGGCGAGGGCGCAGGCGAGGGCGCAGGCGAGGGCGCAGGCGAGGGCGCAGGCGAGGGCGCAGGCGAGGGCGCAGGCGAGGGTGAAGGCGAGGGTGAAGGCGTCGCGAATGATGCTTTTGGTGCTTTGGAAAAGAAAGGAAAAGCGAGATGTGCGAAAAGAAGATGAAATGGAACAGGCTTCTTTGCTTGTATGCTTCCGTTACTTCTTTGTCAGCTGATAGTGCTGGTCACAATGTCATGTACGTTACTCTTTTGATGCATGCATAATGTGCGTGTCTTTCTCAGTGTTCTGCTCTTTTTCTTAGGTTTTTACAACGCTGACTGCAGACATGTTCTCTAGAAATTCATGCATGTCAGTAATTTGTTTTTGTACGCCTGATGTTTCCCTGCGTTTCTAACTTCAGGCACCTAATATGTTCGAAAAAAAAAAACGTTCGAAATGTATATTTATTTTTCTGTTGAAACTTATGGTACCTTTTTGTTAATGTTTCTTATAATGTTTCACATACAATAAATATACTTTGAATTACACATCACTCTTTTAATACAGTTCTACATCACATTTTGTTTAGATCATCCATTGTACGTGTTCAACAGACCAATTGGCTCAGGGCATTATGTCACTGCCCCGATGTCACTACGGTGCGTCTGATTGAGAGGTCTCAGGGTTGAAGTCGCAACGGTTTAGCCTATTTTCGACACTGGCTACTTAACAACGTCAAATTCTGATCACCAGTTTTTCCGTGGTTTCTCCGATCAACATCAGACGAATTCCGGAGCAGTACTCTAACAAGCGGGTCAGGACCGCTCGCTGACTGTTCTTTACTTCCTTGTCTTATCCTCACCCATACACACACTTACACTGGCATGCCCTGAACTACATCACATGCCGGGAACTATTGGCTAGATTAGAGCTTGACACGTCTAGTGCGGTACTCTACTCGAGGAGATACCTTGTGGAAGAAATCCCGCAAACCGTCGTGTAGGCCAGCGCCGCATCTAGAAGGAAAGATCACCGCCACATTTAGCAATAAAACATGCACATCTCCCACGTCACTAATCACGCTAATACTCCCGGAAACGCTAACGAATCTCGCTACAATATTCTAACCACTTCTCCAACTTCGTTTGGCTGCTCAAAAGAATCCTTTCGTGGACGCAACGTTTCGTCAGCTCGTGTTATTCAACCGCCTGTTTCGCTCCTCGCGTCCTGTTCCACTGGCAGCGTGTGCCATCCGGCGCGCCCTCTCGCCTCGCGCCGCCCGCGCGTCCGTCTTCCGTGGCTGTGGGCGTGGCGCGGGTGGGCGGGGGGCGGGGGCGTGGGCGGGCGAAGATTGATTCGGGGCGCGCGCGAGCCTCGCCGCCGCCGCCGCGCAATTAGTCACGCGGACAGTGATTGATGCCGTGTTTCACCTGTCACGATAATGCGCTCCTCTCCGCACCTAATCAGCGGTGACAAAGTTGCGCGGCCACGGGACAAAATATCCCCCGGCCCCCGCGCCCGCCCGCCCGCCCGCGCCGTCGACGTCTGGCGCCGGATGAGGGATCATTGTGCTTGGCGCCGGGATAAACAGCCGGGGCGGCCCAGCCGTCGCTCTAGATACGCCGGGGGAAACGACTACTCCAGACAGTGGCATGTGGGCAGATGGCGTCACACCGCTGGGCGCCGGCTTCGCAGCCCGCTTGCTCTGTTTGCGATTCCGGGCGCCCTCTGTGGCTTTGCGGGGTTCTCCTCTTCCTCTATCGCCTTTCCTTCAATGTTGATAGTGGAGGGAATGGGTCATTTAAATATGCATTTTCTAGGCCGTAAAATAAAACTTAAACACATATGAATATATATATATATATAAATATATATATATATATATATTATATATATATATAACACTTTAAATTTATCTTTTACACGTGGTCATCCACGTAAGAAATTGAGTATCTATAAGAATTTTATTTTCGTGTTCAACCAGATCTGTTTAGAACTATTGTTTCTGTACTTTATCACGTTTCCTTCGTCTGTCTTATTTTCCTGTTCTCTTATAAGCAATTGCTGCATTCCCCCCCATCTCTATCTCTATCCTTCTCTCTCCCCCCCACCCACCCACACACAAAAACAGACATAGGATCTTACATTACATTAGCAACATTTACTAACTTTGTTTATTCTGTTGTAATCAATCACAAAAATCTTGCATGGAAATTGTGGTGCCATAATTCCAAGATTCAGTCGTCGTTTTTACACAACATTATTACTCGTTCAAAATAAGTCATCTCCTGTGTCATTTACTAATTTTGACATGTAAAGGAAATAATTTCTCGCTTTTTTTTGCTGACAATGAGAAGACTTTTCTCACGAGATAGAAAAACAGTTGCATATAATTAGCAACATAAAATACGAATATTACTTAACCGTTACTAATAAAACGACGACCATCTGCTGTGGTAGTTTTTAAAATAAACCTATTGGTATTTTTATTGTAAATATGCCGCGGATTGAGTTCACGCCAAATAACATTACAAAAATGACAACGCCTTGACAGGGCAATATGATATTTATAGAATTATTTCTCTTTTTCAGGCAATATTTCTAACTCTACGACACGCACTTTTAATTGTCGAATTCGTGTTAAAGTATTAACTTAAAGCAAATAATTTTCGCAACTCATGGGCTACTGTTGGTAATGAGTTTTATAAGTGATATATGTAATGTGTTAATAAAGATAGAAATTCCGTTATTCGAATGTTGTGTATCCATTGCTAATGGAGCAAGCATAGTAAACCAAAGCAAAATGTAGATAATTCGTAGAAAACAAGGATAATATTTTCTCTCTTTCCTCTCCCATTACAATATCAGTCGCCTGCTGCCTTCCCATCCGTTTCTAAACAGTTGAGCGACCGCCCGCGCCCCCTGGGAATCAGCATTGAGCGGCTGAGCGTCTCCCTTGTCGCTCTCATCCGCCGCTCCCTCTCCGCCCTCGAGTCGCTCCCCCCAGGTCCCATTCACCGCCGGCAGGAGGAGGAGAATTCTTATAAGCGACTACTTTGATCGGTACTTCCCCGCACGTTCGTCGTTCAACAGCAGGCGAATGCTCAAGACGTTCAGTAAGCAAACGAGCCACGGACCGTACGCGACCATTCCTTCTTCTCCCTTGTCGTATCGTCATCCCTGACACACATTTACACTGTACATGCACCACCCTACCACACGTGTCGGGAGACCAGTGCAGAGCTTGGAGATTGTCCCGGCTAGAGCCGAGCCCCAGTGAGGCAGGTATCTGGACAGAAAACTCCGCAAACAGAAGTGTAGATATCAGAATTCAGCAGAGAAGAATTCTCTCCCGGCAGATTCTTTGTCTCCACGGGTGAGAAACACAACCACCCATCGGGTACAACACTCACTACACATCCAGGATAAATGACCGTAGCAGCTGACGTGCCCATCAATACGAAATACGCAGTCACTAACTCACCCCGGCCCTCCGCCCCACGGACACATCTCACCCCAAACCCACCGCGTTTCATCGTCCCATCGCTCCCACGCACTCGTCATTTGGCGGGATCTCCTCGCCCTCTCCGCCCACGCTTCCTTTCTCCGGCCACTTGCCCTCCCCGCTTCCTCCCGCCCCCGCTCCCGCCCCCACCCTCCTTGCCGGGCCGCAGAGCGCCTTGACAGACACAGGCGCCCATTAGCGTGATTAAGCATCGTGCTCGACGCCTCGTGGCGACTGCGACTGCAGCTGAAGGAAGCATGAAAGGCTCTTGAATCCTCGACGCCGCCGGCCGCTTTCTTCCAGAAATGCAGCCTACGATCGAAAAGAACAGTCGTGTTGATTAATTGAATATGTCGCAAGCTGAAACACAGCTTTCTGATAACATCCATTGCATCTTATTCTGAGTCACCAACTCTAAAATAACTTCCACTAGAAAAGATCAACGATTAGAAAATTCAATTTTAGTTTTTCGTCTACAATGTTCTTGTTCCCCCCTCCTTGCTCTCATAGAAAAGAAAAAAAATAATGCTACAGAAAAATGTACTATTTTTTGACAAAAATCTCGTATTGAGGCGGGGGCAGGGGGCAGAAATAAAAGTATGTTATTCTTGTTCATATTTGTAGTAAATTACTTCCTTTGACTTACCAAACCCACATTTTGCGAATTGTTGATACCGAAAAATCCATTGTCGGAAAACGCGAACTCGACCACTTGGTTGCGTCATCCATTCTAGCATTTTCTGTCCTCGCATCTCCAGGTCTTTCAGTTTCCATTGCTACTATAATTTGACGAATATGCAACACTTGGTGTCCATTTTAAAACTATATTCTTGTTGCATTTCACGTACTAAATCTTCTACTTGTGGCACTTTGCATCTCGTCCTTTTACTTCACGTTCATCTCGTTGAGATAACAAATTGTTATCTTACAAATTGATGTTAATACAAAACCATTGTCCATTATATAGCTACCGCGTTATATTCTAGATTTATATCATTAGAATAGTTTATATTTGTTATTTTCATCTTAATCCGTTATTCATTCATTTACAATCATGTATAGAATTGATTGTTTGAAATGCACAATCTGTACATTTCATGTTTACATCAACATAAAACACCTCTAGTGTGAAGCAGCAACATTTGTTTTAGTAATCACTCTCTTCTTGTTGATAACTTTTGCATCTTTAGACAAGACTTCTGATCTTAGTTAATGAAAGACTGAATATAATTATTATAGAGGGAGGAAATAACCATAACATTAAAGTCTGAGAAACGCCCACTCAAGCGGACTTCGATCTGAAATAAGAGTTAATATTTTTTATGGTAATAATTATTTATTCACATTATGATCTATTTTTAAGGTAAAAATTCATTCACATGACGTAAATGTAGAAAGTTTGGGCTAACGGACGTCAGATTCGTTCAACCTACAAAATATTTTGAAAATTGCTTTATTATGATCTCTGAGAAATCCATTTATTTTAGAAATAAAAAGTTACATAGAAAATTTTATTAAAATTGTAAATTATAAATTAGAAGATTATATATATATAAATATATATATGTATATATATATAAATATATGTATATATAAATATATATATATATATATATATATATATATATATATATATATATATTATTTGAAAATATTGTAATGCACAATGAAGCGTTCAATATGCGAATCAAACAATTGGCACAAAAATGTTAGGCAGACAAAATATTTAATGGACATTCCTGAAATTCTCCAAATTGAGCGATCCCATTTTAATTTAGTTTATTAACTAGATTGAGGTCTTCATCAGCGCTGCATTCCAAAACAGAGTACTAAAAATATTGAAGAACACAAAACATTGCTGAGGTATGTAGATTTAGAAGTATTTGCCACCAAAATTCATGAAAAATACCGATAGAAGAGGCCAGGTATTATTGTGGATTGCTAACATGCATTCATATCGTCACAACAATAATATCAGCCATGCATCATGTTGGAATTGCTTATGGGTTTCTTTTCTTCATAAAATTAATCTTGTATATTACTTTCAGCATATCTTTGGAAGTTTCTTTTAAAAATACTAATATTCATTTTCGACTTTTCTTGTTCTTTCGGTTTGTTTCTCTTAATCTGACAATTTCTTCTCTACGGTAGTCCGTAAGAAAGCAATTTATTTCAAGGTGTAATTTGAATAAAATGCTCTTGAAAACCGTGATTCATCCACTGATCATTGGTTTTGATATATTTATTATTTTCCTATGATATCTAAATTTTCTATTATTTTTTACGCCTAATCTAAAACACATCTCTCCGCATGTTATGGTCGTAGAGATCAATGAATGATTATGAATAATTTCTATTTCGCATGTATCCACATCAACTGGTTATCGATCATCTGGTCAACTTGATTACCTAATCTCTTCGTTGTGATGTTATGCATAATATCTATTAACATTTAGTTAAATTACCTATTCTCTTTTTTTGCTGGTAAGGTTGGAGAGACACGCAAACGTCCTCTGTACTTCCAACCCACACCCCCATACGTGATGGATGACATATGTACTGTTTTACGCTGAGGTTGCTCTCAGTGGCCCGTGTATGGCTTCAATCAGTTAATACTCGTATAATGTCTCTAGAAAGAAAAGGAATGAATAGTCTAGACATTAAGCATGAAATTGTAAATCAACTTAATTCAAGAAATATGTTCACTAATGGCAAATAATCATTTACATTGTACAATAAAGTTCTCAAGGAACTTAATGCCTTTTGGAAGTGCAGAAAAATCACACATGTGACTAGTGATTTAAATAATGTAACTATTGACGATTGCATTTCCAACAGATTATACCACCCATTCAAATATCAAATGTCTTGGCTAGCTCAAAATGCAACAGGATCTCACCTTTAAAAATATATAGCATGGACTCGTCACCTCACTTTTGTACCGCACCTTTGATATTTTGTCGGATTGTTTTTAGTAAATATCCATGATTGTTGGATGATGGACGAATAAAATCGACGTATGAATCTTGTTTTTTCTCAGATTTAAAAAACATTGAGATTTATATGTATATTGTAATATACATGGTTTTGCGAAAATCTTCAATAATATGAAACTTCTTGCTTTTATTTAATATTATCAACCAACTGACATTCCATGTAATAGCTAAGTCAATTCATTGTACACAATTATTCTCATTTTAGTAATTTTTATAATGTTATTATTAGCGCCTTTAATTTATTTTTAACGATTTATCACATACATTAGCCAGTATTACCACATTCAGAATATAGCGAAACATAGTGACTACATATTATAAAAAAACAAGGTTATTTTTTCTTCAGTTGTTCACTATGTACGCTATTTTGCCTTACGCTTGGATTTGCTCTTGAAACTATAGTTAATCCTTTCTATCTCTTTACGGTTTCAAGCATTATCTAATTTCTAATATTCCCTGAACTTTGAACGCGAAATTTGCTGGGACTATTTTAATAATAATAACAATATAATAATAATAATAGTTTTATTTGGCTACAATTGGCTGATTGCCAGGTGGTAGCCATAACTCTACAGTTTTACAATATATGAGCATTTACAATTCAAAAACAATTTACCATATAAAAACAATTTACAATACACTCCTTTCGAGCATATACACTCAATATATAAACATATACAGACCTGTATACATATATACACCCATACACA